>OW121744.1:33433989-33577457 GCA_933228675.1 Stomorhina lunata | reverse complement strand
AATTTTTCTATAGAAAAATTTTTTTTAACGAAAATTTTTCTATAGAAAAATTTTTTTAACGAAAATTTTTCAATAGAAAAATTTTTTTAACGAAAATTTTTCTATAGAAAAATTTTTTAACGAAAATTTTTCTATAGAAAAATTTTTTTAACGAAAATTTTTCTATAGAAAAATTTTTTTAACGAAAATTTTTCTATAGAAAAATTTTTTTAACGAAAATTTTTCTATAGAAAAATTTTTTTAACGAAAATTTTTCTATAGAAAAATTTTTTTAACGAAAATTTTTCTATAGAAAAATTTTTTTAACGAAAATTTTTCTATAGAAAAATTTTTTTAACGAAAATTTTCTATAGAAAAATTTTTTAACGAAAATTTTTCTATAGAAAAATTTTTTTAACGAAAATTTTTCTATAGAAAAATTTTTTTAACGAAAATTTTTCTATAGAAAAATTTTTTTAACGAAAATTTTTCTATAGAAAAATTTTTTTAACGAAAATTTTTCTATAGAAAAATTTTTTTAACGAAAATTTTTCTATAGAAAAATTTTTTTAACGAAAATTTTTCTATAGAAAAATTTTTTAATGAAAATTTTTCTATAGAAAAATTTTTTTAACGAAAATTTTTCTATAGAAAAATTTTTTTAACGAAAATTTTTCTATAGAAAAATTTTTTTAACGAAAATTTTTCTATAGAAAAATTTTTTTAACGAAAATTTTTCTATAGAAAAATTTTTTTAACAAAAATTTTTCTATAGAAAAATTTTTTTAACGAAAATTTTTCTATAGAAAAATTTTTTAACGAAATTTTTCTATAGAAAAATTTTTTTAACGAAAATTTTTCTATAGAAAAATTTTTTTAACGAAAATTTTTCTATAGAAAAATTTTTTTAACGAAAATTTTTCTATAGAAAAATTTTTTTAACGAAAATTTTTCTATAGAAAAATTTTTTTAACGAAAATTTTTCTATAGAAAAATTTTTTTAACGAAAATTTTTCTATAGAAAAATTTTTTAACGAAAATTTTTCTATAGAAAAATTTTTTTAACGAAAATTTTTCTATAGAAAATTTTTTTAACGAAAATTTTTCTATAGAAAAATTTTTTTAACGAAAATTTTTCTATAGAAAAATTTTTTTAACGAAAATTTTTCTATAGAAAAATTTTTTAACGAAAATTTTTCTATAGAAAAATTTTTTTAACGAAAATTTTTCTATAGAAAAATTTTTTTAACGAAAATTTTTCTATAGAAAAATTTTTTTAACGAAAATTTTTCTATAGAAAAATTTTTTTAACGAAAATTTTTCTATAGAAAAATTTTTTTAACGAAAATTTTTCTATAGAAAAATTTTTTTAACGAAAATTTTTCTATAGAAAAATTTTTTTAACGAAAATTTTTCTATAGAAAAATTTTTTTAACGAAAATTTTTCTATAGAAAAATTTTTTTAACGAAAATTTTTCTATAGAAAAATTTTTTTAACGAAAATTTTTCAATAGAAAAATTTTTTTAACGAAAATTTTTCTATAGAAAAATTTTTTTAACGAAAATTTTTCTATAGAAAAATTTTTTAACGAAAATTTTTCTATAGAAAAATTTTTTTAACGAAAATTTTTCTATAGAAAAATTTTTTTAACGAAAATTTTTCTATAGAAAAATTTTTTTAACGAAAATTTTTCTATAGAAAAATTTTTTTAACGAAAATTTTTCTATAGAAAAATTTTTTTAACGAAAATTTTTCTATAGAAAAATTTTTCTATAGAAAAATTTTTTTAACGAAAATTTTTCTATAGAAAAATTTTTTTAACGAAAATTTTTCTATAGAAAAATTTTTTTAACGAAAATTTTTCTATAGAAAAATTTTTTTAACGAAAATTTTTCTATAGAAAAATTTTTTTAACGAAAATTTTTCTATAGAAAAATTTTTTTAACGAAAATTTTTCTATAGAAAAATTTTTTTAACGAAAATTTTTCTATAGAAAAATTTTTTTAACGAAAATTTTTCTATAGAAAAATTTTTTTAACGAAAATTTTTCTATAGAAAAATTTTTTTAACGAAAATTTTTCTATAGAAAAATTTTTTTAACGAAAATTTTTCTATAGAAAAATTTTTTAACGAAAATTTTTCTATAGAAAAATTTTTTAACGAAAATTTTCTATCGAAAAATTTTTTTAACGAAAATTTTTCTATCGAAAAATTTTTTTAACGAAAATTTTTCTATCGAAAAATTTTTTTAACGAAAATTTTTCTATCGAAAATTTTTTTAACGAAAATTTTTCTATCGAAAAATTTTTTTAACGAAAATTTTTCTATCGAAAAATTTTTTTAACGAAAATTTTTCTATCGAAAAATTTTTTTAACGAAAATTTTTCTATCGAAAAATTTTTTTAACGAAAATTTTTCTATCGAAAAATTTTTTTAACGAAAATTTTTCTATCGAAAAATTTTTTTAACGAAAATTTTTCTATCGAAAAATTTTTTTAACGAAAATTTTTCTATCGAAAAATTTTTTTAACGAAAATTTTTCTATAGAAAAATTTTTTTAACGAAAATTTTTCTATAGAAAATTTTTTTTAACGAAAATTTTTCTATAGAAAATTTTTTTTAACGAAAATTTTTCTATAGAAAAATTTTTTTAACGAAAATTTTTCTATAGAAAAATTTTTTAACGAAAATTTTTCTACAGAAAAATTTTTTTAACGAAAATTTTTCTATAGAAAAATTTTTTAACGAAAATTTTTCTATAGAAAAATTTTTTTAACGAAAATTTTTCTATAGAAAAATTTTTTTAACGAAAATTTTTCTATAGAAAAATTTTTTTAACGAAAATTTTTCTATAGAAAAATTTTTTTAACGAAAATTTTTCTATAGAAAAATTTTTTTAACGAAAATTTTTCTATAGAAAAATTTTTTTAACGAAAATTTTTCTATAGAAAAATTTTTTTAACGAAAATTTTTCTATAGAAAAATTTTTTTAACGAAAATTTTTCTATAGAAAAATTTTTTTAACGAAAATTTTTCTATAGAAAAATTTTTTTAACGAAAATTTTTCTATAGAAAAATTTTTTTAACGAAAATTTTTCTATAGAAAAATTTTTTTAACGAAAATTTTTCTATAGAAAAATTTTTTTAACGAAAATTTTTCTATAGAAAAATTTTTTTAACGAAAATTTTTCTATAGAAAAATTTTTTTAACGAAAATTTTTCTATAGAAAAATTTTTTTAACGAAAATTTTTCTATAGAAAAATTTTTTTAACGAAAATTTTTCTATAGAAAAATTTTTTTAACGAAAATTTTTCTATAGAAAAATTTTTTAACGAAAATTTTTCTATAGAAAAATTTTTTTTAACGAAAATTTTTCTATAGAAAATTTTTTTAACGAAAATTTTTCTATAGAAAAATTTTTTTAACGAAATTTTTCTATAGAAAAATTTTTTTTAACGAAAATTTTTCTATAGAAAAATTTTTTTAACGAAAATTTTCTATGAAAAATTTTTTACAAATTTCTATAGAAAAATTTTTTTAACGAAAATTTTTCTATAGAAAAATTTTTTTAACGAAAATTTTCTATAGAAAAATTTTTTTAACGAAAATTTTTCTATAGAAAAATTTTTTTAACGAAAATTTTTCTATAGAAAAATTTTTTAACGAAAATTTTTCTATAGAAAAATTTTTTTAACGAAAATTTTTCTATAGAAAAATTTTTTTAACGAAAATTTTTCTATAGAAAATTTTTTTAACGAAAATTTTTCTATAGAAAAATTTTTTAACGAAATTTTTCTATAGAAAAATTTTTTTAACGAAAATTTTTCTATAGAAAAATTTTTTTAACGAAAATTTTTCTATAGAAAAAATTTTTTTAACGAAAATTTTTCTATAGAAAAATTTTTTTAACGAAAATTTTTCTATAGAAAAATTTTTTTAACGAAAATTTTTCTATAGAAAAATTTTTTTAACGAAAATTTTTCTATAGAAAAATTTTTTTAACGAAAATTTTTCTATAGAAAAATTTTTTAACGAAAATTTTTCTATACAAAATTTTTTTAACGAAAATTTTCTATACAAAAATTTTTAACGAAAATTTTTCTATAGAAAATTTTTTAACGAAAATTTTTCTATAGAAAAATTTTTTTAACGAAAATTTTTCTATAGAAAAATTTTTTTAACGAAAATTTTTCTATAGAAAAATTTTTTAACGAAAATTTTTCTATAGAAAAATTTTTTTAACGAAAATTTTTCTATAGAAAAATTTTTTTAACGAAAATTTTTCTATAGAAAAATTTTTTTAACGAAAATTTTTCTATAGAAAAATTTTTTTAACGAAAATTTTTCTATAGAAAAATTTTTTTAACGAAAATTTTTCTATAGAAAAATTTTTTTAACGAAAATTTTTCTATAGAAAAATTTTTTTTAACAAAAATTTTTCTATAGAAAAATTTTTTTAACGAAAATTTTTCTATAGAAAAATTTTTTTAACGAAAATTTTTCTATAGAAAAATTTTTTTAACGAAAATTTTTCTATAGAAAAATTTTTTTAACGAAAATTTTTCTATAGAAAAATTTTTTAACGAAAATTTTTCTATAGAAAATTTTTAACGAAAATTTTTCTATAGAAAAATTTTTTTAACGAAAATTTTTCTATAGAAAAATTTTTTTAACGAAAATTTTTCTATAGAAAAATTTTTTTAACGAAAATTTTTCTATAGAAAAATTTTATTAACGAAAATTTTTCTATAGAAAAATTTTTTTAACGAAAATTTTTCTATAGAAAAATTTTTTTAACGAAAATTTTTCTATAGAAAAATTTTTTTAACGAAAATTTTTCTATAGAAAAATTTTTTTAACGAAAATTTTTCTATAGAAAAATTTTTTTACGAAAATTTTTCTATAGAAAAATTTTTTAACGAAAATTTTTCTATAGAAAAATTTTTTTAACGAAAATTTTTCTATAGAAAATTTTTTTAACGAAATTTTTCTATAGAAAAATTTTTTTAACGAAAATTTTTCTATAGAAAAATTTTTTAACGAAAATTTTTCTATAGAAAAATTTTTTTAACGAAAATTTTTCTATAGAAAAATTTTTTTAACGAAAATTTTTCTATAGAAAAATTTTTTAACGAAAATTTTTCTATAGAAAAATTTTTTTAACGAAAATTTTTCTATAGAAAAATTTTTTTAACGAAAATTTTTCTATAGAAAAATTTTTTTAACGAAAATTTTTCTATAGAAAAATTTTTTTAACGAAAATTTTTCTATAGAAAAATTTTTTTAACGAAATTTTTCTATAGAAAAATTTTTTTAACGAAAATTTTTCTATAGAAAAATTTTTTTAACGAAAATTTTTCTATAGAAAAATTTTTTTAACGAAAATTTTTCTATAGAAAAATTTTTTTAACGAAAATTTTTCTATAGAAAAATTTTTTTAACGAAAATTTTTCTATAGAAAAATTTTTTTAACGAAATTTTTCTATAGAAAAATTTTTAAACGAAAATTTTTCTATAGAAAAATTTTTTTTAACGAAAATTTTTCTATAGAAAAATTTTTTTAACGAAAATTTTTCTATAGAAAAATTTTTTTAACGAAAATTTTTCTATAGAAAAATTTTTTTAACGAAAATTTTTCTATAGAAAAATTTTTTTAACGAAATTTTTCTATAGAAAAATTTTTTAACGAAAATTTTTCTATAGAAAAATTTTTTAACGAAAATTTTTCTATAGAAAATTTTTTTAACGAAAATTTTTCTATAGAAAATTTTTTTTAACGAAAATTTTTCTATAGAAAATTTTTTTTAACGAAAATTTTTCTATAGAAAATTTTTTTTAACGAAAATTTTTCTATAGAAAAATTTTTTTTAACGAAAATTTTTCTATAGAAAAATTTTTTTAACGAAAATTTTTCTATAGAAAAATTTTTTTAACGAAATTTTTCTATAGAAAAATTTTTTTAACGAAAATTTTTCTATAGAAAAATTTTTTTAACGAAATTTTTCTATAGAAAAATTTTTTTAACGAAAATTTTTCTATAGAAAAATTTTTTAACGAAAATTTTTCTATAGAAAAATTTTTTTAACGAAAATTTTTCTATAGAAAAATTTTTTTAACGAAAAATTTTTTAACGAAAATTTTTCTATAGAAAAATTTTTTTAACGAAAATTTTTCTATAGAAAAATTTTTTAACGAAAATTTTTCTATAGAAAAATTTTTTTAACGAAAATTTTTCTATAGAAAAATTTTTTTAACGAAAATTTTTCTATAGAAAAATTTTTTTAACGAAAATTTTTCTATAAAAAATTTTTTTAACGAAAATTTTTCTATAGAAAAATTTTTTAACGAAAATTTTTCTATAGAAAAATTTTTTCAACGAAAATTTTTCTTAGAAAAATTTTTTTAACGAAAATTTTTCTATAGAAAAATTTTTTAACGAAAATTTTTCTATCGAAAAATTTTTTAACGAAAATTTTTCTATCGAAAAATTTTTTAACGAAAATTTTTCTATAGAAAAATTTTTTTAACGAAAATTTTTCTATAGAAAAATTTTTTAACGAAAATTTTTCTATAGAAAATTTTTTTAACGAAAATTTTTCTATAGAAAATTTTTTTAACGAAAATTTTTCTATAGAAAAATTTTTTTAACGAAATTTTTCTATAGAAAAATTTTTTTAACGAAAATTTTTCTATAGAAAAATTTTTTTAACGAAAATTTTTCTACAGAAAAATTTTTTTAACAAAATTTTTCTATAGAAAAATTTTTTTAACGAAAATTTTTCTATAGAAAAATTTTTTTAACGAAAATTTTTCTATAGAAAAATTTTTTTAACGAAAATTTTTCTATAGAAAAATTTTTTTAACGAAAATTTTTCTATAGAAAAATTTTTTAACGAAAATTTTTCTATAGAAAAATTTTTTTAACGAAAATTTTTCTATAGAAAAATTTTTTTAACGAAAATTTTTCTATAGAAAAATTTTTTTAACGAAAATTTTTCTATAGAAAAATTTTATTAACGAAAATTTTTCTATAGAAAAATTTTTTTAACGAAAATTTTTCTATAGAAAAATTTTTTTAACGAAAATTTTTCTATAGAAAAATTTTTTTAACGAAAATTTTTCTATAGAAAAATTTTTTTAACGAAAATTTTTCTATAGAAAAATTTTTTTTAACGAAAATTTTTCTATAGAAAATTTTTTTAACGAAAATTTTTCTATAGAAAAATTTTTTAACGAAAATTTTTCTATAGAAAAATTTTTTTAACGAAAATTTTTCTATAGAAAAATTTTTTTAACGAAAATTTTTCTATAGAAAATTTTTTTAACGAAAATTTTTCTATAGAAAAATTTTTTTAACGAAAATTTTCTATAGAAAAATTTTTTTAACGAAAATTTTTCTATAGAAAAATTTTTTTAACGAAAATTTTTCTATAGAAAAATTTTTTTAACGAAAATTTTTCTATAGAAAAATTTTTTTAACGAAAATTTTTCTATAGAAAAATTTTTTTAACGAAAATTTTTCTATAGAAAAATTTTTTTAACGAAAATTTTTCTATAGAAAAATTTTTTTAACGAAAATTTTTCTATAGAAAAATTTTTTTAACGAAAATTTTTCTATAGAAAAATTTTTTTAACGAAAATTTTTCTATAGAAAAATTTTTTTTAACGAAAATTTTTCTATAGAAAAATTTTTTTAACGAAAATTTTTCTATAGAAAAATTTTTTTAACGAAAATTTTTCTATAGAAAAATTTTTTAAACGAAAATTTTTCTATAGAAAAATTTTTTAACGAAAATTTTTCTATAGAAAAATTTTTTTAACGAAAATTTTTCTATAGAAAAATTTTTTTAACGAAAATTTTTCTATAGAAAAATTTTTTTAACGAAAATTTTTCTATAGAAAAATTTTTTTAACGAAAATTTTTCTATAGAAAAATTTTTTTAACGAAAATTTTTCTATAGAAAAATTTTTTTAACGAAAATTTTTCTATAGAAAAATTTTTTTAACGAAAATTTTTCTATAGAAAAATTTTTTTTAACGAAAATTTTTCTATAGAAAATTTTTTTTAACGAAAATTTTTCTATAGAAAAATTTTTTTAACGAAAATTTTTCTATAGAAAAATTTTTTTAACGAAAATTTTTCTATAGAAAAATTTTTTTAACGAAAATTTTTCTATAGAAAAATTTTTTTAACGAAAATTTTTCTATAGAAAAATTTTTTTAACGAAAATTTTTCTATAGAAAAATTTTTTTAACGAAAATTTTTCTATAGAAAAATTTTTTTAACGAAAATTTTTCTATAGAAAAATTTTTTTAACGAAAATTTTTCTATAGAAAAATTTTTTTAACGAAAATTTTTCTATAGAAAAATTTTTTTAACGAAAATTTTTCTATAGAAAAATTTTTTTAACGAAAATTTTTCTATAGAAAATTTTTTTAACGAAAATTTTTGTATAGAAAAATTTTTTTAACGAAAATTTTTCTATAGAAAAATTTTTTTAACGAAAATTTTTCTATAGAAAAATTTTTTTAAAGAAAATTTTTCTATAGAAAAATTTTTTTAACGAAAAATTTTTTTAACGAAAATTTTTCTATAGAAAAATTTTTTTAACGAAAATTTTTCTATAGAAAAATTTTTTTAACGAAAATTTTTCTATAAAAAAATTTTTTTAACGAAAATTTTTCTATAGAAAAATTTTTTTAACGAAAATTTTTCTATAGAAAAATTTTTTTAACGAAAATTTTTCTTAGAAAAATTTTTTTAACTAAAATTTTTCTATAGAAAAATTTTTTAACGAAAATTTTTCTATAGAAAAATTTTTTTAACGAAAATTTTTCTATAGAAAAATTTTTTTAACGAAAATTTTTCTATAGAAAAATTTTTTTAACGAAAATTTTTCTATAGAAAAATTTTTTTAACGAAAATTTTTCTATAGAAAAATTTTTTTAACGAAAATTTTTCTATAGAAAAATTTTTTTAACGAAAATTTTTCTATAGAAAAATTTTTTTAACGAAAATTTTTCTATAGAAAAATTTTTTTAACGAAAATTTTTCTATAGAAAAATTTTTTTAACGAAAATTTTTCTATAGAAAAATTTTTTTAACGAAAATTTTTCTATAGAAAAATTTTTTTAACGAAAATTTTTCTATAGAAAAATTTTTTTAACGAAAATTTTTCTATAGAAAAATTTTTTTAACGAAAATTTTTCTATAGAAAAATTTTTTTAACGAAAATTTTTCTATAGAAAAATTTTTTTAACGAAAATTTTTCTATAGAAAAATTTTTTTAACGAAAATTTTTCTATAGAAAAATTTTTTTAACGAAAATTTTTCTATAGAAAAATTTTTTTAACGAAAATTTTTCTATAGAAAAATTTTTTTAACGAAAATTTTTCTATAGAAAAATTTTTTTAACGAAAATTTTTCTATAGAAAAATTTTTTTAACGAAAATTTTTCTATAGAAAAATTTTTTTAACGAAAATTTTTCTATAGAAAAATTTTTTTAACGAAAATTTTTCTATAGAAAAATTTTTTTAACGAAAATTTTTCTATAGAAAAATTTTTTTAACGAAAATTTTTCTATAGAAAAATTTTTTTAACGATAATTTTTCTATAGAAAAATTGTTTTAACGAAAATTTTTCTATAGAAAAATTTTTTTAACGAAAATTTTTCTATAGAAAAATTTTTTTAACGAAAATTTTTCTATAGAAAAATTTTTTTAACGAAAGTTTTTCTATAGAAAAATTTTTTTAACGAAAATTTTTCTATAGAAAAATTTTTTTAACGAAAATTTTTCTATAGAAAAATTTTTTTAACGAAAATTTTTCTATAGAAAAATTTTTTTAACGAAAATTTTTCTATAGAAAAATTTTTTTAACGAAAATTTTTCTATAGAAAAATTTTTTTAACGAAAATTTTTCTATAGAAAAATTTTTTTAACGAAAATTTTTCTATAGAAAAATTTTTTTAACGAAAATTTTTCTATAGAAAAATTTTTTTAACGAAAATTTTTCTATAGAAAAATTTTTTTAACGAAAATTTTTCTATAGAAAAATTTTTTTAACGAAAATTTTTCTATAGAAAAATTTTTTTAACGAAAATTTTTCTATAGAAAAATTTTTTTAACGAAAATTTTTCTATAGAAAAATTTTTTTAACGAAAATTTTTCTATAGAAAAATTTTTTTAACGAAAATTTTTCTATAGAAAAATTTTTTTAACGAAAATTTTTCTATAGAAAAATTTTTTTAACGAAAATTTTTCTATAGAAAAATTTTTTGAACGAAAATTTTTCTATAGAAAAATTTTTTTAACGAAAATTTTTCTATAGAAAAATTTTTTTAACGAAAATTTTTCTATAGAAAAATTTTTTTAACGAAAATTTTTCTATAGAAAAATTTTTTTAACGAAAATTTTTCTATAGAAAAATTTTTCTATATAAAAATTTTTTTAACGAAAATTTTTCTATAGAAAAATTTTTTTAACGAAAATTTTTCTATAGAAAAATTTTTTTAACGACAATTTTTCTATAGAAAAATTTTTTTAACGAAAATTTTTCTATAGAAAAATTTTTTTAACGAAAATTTTTCTATAGAAAAATTTTTTTAACGAAAATTTTTCTATAGAAAAACTTTTTTAACGAAAATTTTTCTATAGAAAAATTTTTTTAACGAAAATTTTTCTATAGAAAAATTTTTTTTAACGAAAATTTTTCTATAGAAAAATTTTTTTTAACGAAAATTTTTCTATAGAAAAATTTTTTTAACGAAAATTTTTCTATAGAAAAATTTTTTTAACGAAAATTTTTCTATAGAAAAATTTTTTTAACGAAAATTTTTCTATAGAAAAATTTTTTTAACGAAAATTTTTCTATAGAAAAATTTTTTTTAACGAAAATTTTTCTATAGAAAAATTTTTTTAACGAAAATTTTTCTATAGAAAAATTTTTTTAACGAAAATTTTTCTATAGAAAAATTTTTTTAACGAAAATTTTTCTATAGAAAAATTTTTTTAACGAAAATTTTTCTATAGAAAAATTTTTTTAACGAAAATTTTTCTATAGAAAAATTTTTTTAACGAAAATTTTTCTATAGAAAAATTTTTTTAACGAAAATTTTTCTATAGAAAAATTTTTTTAACGAAAATTTTTCTGTAGAAAATTTTTTTTATCGAAAATTTCTATGGAAAAATTTTGTTATCGAAAATTTTTCTTTAGAAAAATTTTTTTATCGAAAATTTTTCTATCGAAAATTTTTTTATCGAAAATATTTTGATCGAACATTTTTTTTATCGAAAATTTTTTGATCGAACATTTTTCTATAGAAAATTTTTTTTTTCTATAAATTTTCATTCTGCCCCAATGTGCAGCCAACAGACGCCAATAGTATCTCGATAGAAAACAAAAAACTTCTTGGGCAAAATTATGTGAGAATTTTGTGTTTAAGAAAAGCAAGTAAGAAAATATTTTAGTGGGTCGTGCTCAACTACAAGATACTCTAAACCTCTGAGGTCAAATGTTGAAAAATTAAAAAAAAAATTTCATCATTCGAACATTTTCTAAAATATTATATTTAATGCAGTGGGTTTGAAAATAGGTCATGTAAACCAGCTATTCATAGTTAAATACAGACCGATTCTTAATTAATTTGATTTCCAATTATACCAGCTATATTTTGAATTACTTTAGATGAGGCAGGACTACCTGCCAGGCAGACATGGGGACATTGTTAAATTAGTTTCGGTAAGAGAATTCTTATTCGGACGATATACATATGCATGTAATTACATATTTTTAGGCATTACAACTCAACAACAACTCAATATAAGTCCACATATTTATATTGGAGTAGGGTATAAATATTAAATTAGAGAAAGAAAAACACAAGATTTTAAAATATAAGTAGATATATAATGAAGAAAGTATAAAAAATCCTAATGAAGTCCATTTAGGGGAAGGGTATTAAGAAAGACTAAATAAATGTTTCTACTTTAAAAACGGTATAGGATATTTTTTAAAAATTTACTTTTTATAGAAAATTTTTCAAAAATTAACTTTTTATAGGAAATTTTTCAAAAACTTACTTTTTATAGGAAATTTTTCAAAAATTTATTTTTCATAGGAAATTTTTCAAAAATTTACTTTTTATAGGAAATTTTTCAAAAATTTACTTTTTATAGGAAATTTTTCAAAAATTTAATTTTTATAGGAAATTTTTAAAAAATTTACTTTTTATAGAAAACTTTTCAAAAATTTACTTTTTATAGGAAATTTTTCAAAAATTTTCTTTTGATAGGAAATTTTTCAAAAATTTACTTTTTATAGGAAATTTTTCAAAAATTTACTTTTTATAGGAAATTTTTCAAAAATTTACTTTTTATAGGAAATTTTTCAAAAATTTACTTTTTATAGGAAATTTTTCAAAAATTTACTTTTTATAGGAAATTTTTCAAAAATTTGCTTTTTATAGGAAATTTTTCAAAAATTTACTTTTTATAGGAAATTTTTCAAAAATTTACTTTTTATAGGAAATTTTTCAAAAATTTACTTTTTATAGGAAATTTTTCAAAAATTTACTTTTTATAGGAAATTTTTCAAAAATTTACTTTTTATAGGAAATTTTTCAAAAATTTACTTTTTATAGGAAATTTTTCAAAAATTTTCTTTTTATAGGAAATTTTTCAAAAATTTACTTTTTCTAGGAAATTTTTCAAAAATTTACTTTTTATAGGAAATTTTTCAAAAATTTACTTTTTATAGGAAATTTTTCAAAAATTTACTTTTTATAGGAAATTTTTCAAAAATTTACTTTTTATAGGAAATTTTTCAAAAATTTACTTTTTATAGGAAATTTTTCAAAAATTTACTTTTTATAGGAAATTTTTCAAAAATTTACTTTTTATAGGAAATTTTTCAAAAATTTACTTTTTATAGGAAATTTTTCAAAAATTTACTTTTTATAGGAAATTTTTCAAAAATTTACTTTTTATAGGAAATTTTTCAAAAATTTACTTTTTATAGGAAATTTTTCAAAAATTTACTTTTTATAGGAAATTTTTCAAAAATTTACTTTTTATAGGAAATTTTTCAAAAATTTACTTTTTATAGGAAATTTTTCAAAAATTTACTTTTTATAGGAAATTTTTCAAAAATTTACTTTTTATAGGAAATTTTTCAAAAATTTACTTTTTATAGGAAATTTTTCAAAAATTTACTTTTTATAGGAAATTTTTCAAAAATTTACTTTTTATAGGAAACTTTTCATTTGAAAAATTTCCTATAAAATGTAAATTTTTGAAAAATTTCCTATAAAAAGTAAATTTTTGAAAAATTTTCTATAAAAAGTAAATTTTTCAAAAATTTACTTTTTATAGGAAATTTTTCAAAAATTTACATTTTATAGGAAATTTTTCAAAAATTTACTTTTTATAGGAAATTTTTCAAAAATTTACTTTTTATAAGGAAATTTTTCAAAAATTTACTTTTTATAGGAAATTTTTCAAAAATTTACTTTTTATATGAAATTTTTCAAAAATTTACTTTTTATAGGAAACTTTTCAAAAATTTACTTTTTATAGGAAACTTTTTAAAAATTTACTTTATATAGAAAATTTTTCAAAAATTTACTTTTTATAGGAAATTTTTCAAAAATTTACATTTTATAGGAAATTTTTCAAAAATTTACTTTTTATAGGAAATTTTTCAAAAATTTACATTTTATAGGAAATTTTTCAAAAATTTACTTTTTATAGGAAATTTTTCAAAAATTTACTTTTTATAAGGAAATTTTTCAAAAATTTACTTTTTATATAAAATTTTTCAAAAATTTACTTTTTATAGGAAATTTTTCAAAAATTTACTTTTTATAGGAAATTTTTCAAAAATTTACTTTTTATAGGAAATTTTTCAAAAATTTACTTTTTGTAGGAAATTTTTCAAAAATTTACTTTTTATAGGAAATTTTTCAAAAATTTACTTTTTCTAGGAAATTTTTCAAAAATTTACTTTTTATAGGAAATTTTTCAAAAATTTACTTTTTATAGGAAATTTTTCAAAAATTTACTTTTTATAGGAAATTTTTCAAAAATTTACTTTTTATAGGAAATTTTTCAAAAATTTACTTTTTATAGGAAATTTTTCAAAAATTTACTTTTTATAGGAAATTTTTCAAAAATTTACTTTTTATAGGAAATTTTTCAAAAATTTACTTTTTATAGGAAATTTTTCAAAAATTTACTTTTTATAGGAAATTTTTCAAAAATTTACTTTTTATAGGAAATTTTTCAAAAATTTACTTTTTATAGGAAATTTTTCAAAAATTTACTTTTTATAGGAAATTTTTCAAAAATTTACTTTTTATAGGAAACTTTTCATTTGAAAAATTTCCTATAAAATGTAAATTTTTGAAAAATTTCCTATAAAAAGTAAATTTTTGAAAAATTTTCTATAAAAAGTAAATTTTTCAAAAATTTACTTTTTATAGGAAATTTTTCAAAAATTTACATTTTATAGGAAATTTTTCAAAAATTTACTTTTTATAGGAAATTTTTCAAAAATTTACTTTTTATAAGGAAATTTTTCAAAAATTTACTTTTTATAGGAAATTTTTCAAAAATTTACTTTTTATATGAAATTTTTCAAAAATTTACTTTTTATAGGAAACTTTTCAAAAATTTACTTTTTATAGGAAACTTTTTAAAAATTTACTTTTTATAGAAAATTTTTCAAAAATTTACTTTTTATAGGAAATTTTTCAAAAATTTACATTTTATAGGAAATTTTTCAAAAATTTACTTTTTATAGGAAATTTTTCAAAAATTTACATTTTATAGGAAATTTTTCAAAAATTTACTTTTTATAGGAAATTTTTCAAAAATTTACTTTTTATAAGGAAATTTTTCAAAAATTTACTTTTTATATAAAATTTTTCAAAAATTTACTTTTTATAGGAAATTTTTCAAAAATTTACTTTTTATAGGAATTTTTTCAAAAATTTACTTTTTATAGGAATTTTTTCAAAAATTTACTTTTTGTAAGGAAATTTTTCAAAAATTTACTTTTTATAGGAAATTTTTCAAAAATTTACTTTTGATAGGAAATTTTTCAAAAATTTACTTTTTATAGGAAATTTTTCAAAAATTTACTTTTTATAGAAAATTTTTCAAAAATTTACTTTTTTAGGAAATTTTTCAAAAGTTTACTTTTTATAGGAAATTTTTCAAAAATTTACTTTTTATAGGAAATTTTTCAAAAATTTTCTTTTGATAGGAAATTTTTCAAAAATTTACTTTTTTTAAGGAAATTTTTCAAAAAATTACTTTTTATAGGAAATTTTTCAAAAATTTACTTTTTATGGAAAATTTTTCAAAAATTTACTTTTTATTGGAAATTTTTCAAAAATTTACTCTTTTTGGGAAATTTTTCAAAAATTTACTTTTTATAGGAAATTTTTGAAAAATTTACTTTTAATAGGAAATTTTTGAAAAATTTACTTTTTATATGAAATTTTTCAAAAATTTTCTTTTTATAGGAAATTTTTCAAAAATTTATATTTTATAGGAAATTTTTCAAAAATTTACTTTTTATAAGGAAATTTTTCAAAAATTTACTTTTCATAGGAAATTTTTCAAAAATTTACTTTTTATAGGAAATTTTTTAAAAATTTAATTTTTATAGGAAATTTTTAAAAAATTTACTTTTTATAGAAAACTTTTCAAAAATTTACTTTTTATAGGAAATTTTTCAAAAATTTTCTTTTGATAGTAAATTTTTCAAAATTTGAGTTTGCTTTACAAAAATATTTGTTTATAATGTTTCAAATTTAAGTTAAATTACCTGTATCCAATTCCATTTCGAATAAAACTCAATATTTTTTTCAATTCATACAATCTCAATTTTATTGTGTTTTTCTGCTGTGTCTTCTTTTTGGTTTTTCATTAGTTATCTTTAATTATATATTAATATATATTTCTTTGATCTGAACGGATTTTTAAATTGTAATTGAATTTATTTAAAAATTTATATTCATAAATATTTTGGTTTTTTTCTAATATTTTATGTGTGTTTGAGTGTGTGTGTGTACTTATCTTATATTAAATAACAATGGATTAAATATAAACAATTATACAACAATTGTTTTTAATTTTTCTTTTGATTTTCTTTTTCAATATTTTTAGTACTTTTTGCATTAAATTTTAATAAATAAATAAAACTCACTCACTTTAGTATAAAATGTAGAGGTCCACAACAAAACTTAATAATTTAGTTTTTTGTTTTTATAGATGCTAGTCTACTATATTTAATATAATTGAAATAAAATTGATGAACAAAAAAATTAATGTGCTTAAAATCACCTTTTCAATTTATTTGAAATCTAGTAAATTATTACGTTTTGTTGCGGACCTCTGCAAATGTGTACGTTATCATAAAGTATAAATAGAAAATACATGTATAGGTTTTGTGGTTATTTAGTTTAAGTCCTATATTTACAAATTGAAGGACCAATTCTAAAGCAAATGAAAAATCTGGTACTTTTGTAAATTGGTCTAATACTTTTAAAGTGTTTTTTTTTATTATTGAAGTGTAAGCTCTTTAAAGGGGTTTAAGAGCTGACTTTAGGCTATATTGTAATGGTATACTTGGAGATGGCTCTTCAATTTGAAATTTTCTTGGGAAAGACCGTATTCAAGACTTCGTGAATGCTGTCAAATTGAATTTTATCTGGTACTGTCCCACCTTAATGATAAGTTCATTTCAAAATAACTTTGTTAGTTTGTCCAATATGTAAATTTATCTCTTACCATGGATTTATACTAGTATTTGTAAAAATTTATATCTGTTGTTTAATTTCCTTTTTATATTGTAAATATATTCAATTAATTTAGAGATTTGCTATTTTTATCCATAAAAATTGTTTCTTTTATTTATAAGTGATACATTTTTAGTTATTACCTAAATAAAGAAAAAATTAATTTATTTGTAGAGGTCCATACCAAAACGTATTGTACTTCCTACAAACAAATTTTTCAACAAACATAGTCAATTTTTGAAGGGATGGGCTCTATCCCTTCAAATTTATTTAAAACATAAAATCTCTATGAAAAATAATAATTATAACAAATATTAATAAAACAAAATTTAATAGGGAGAAACTATTAAATAGTATAAAATTTTACATACAAATAATTTTCTATAGAAAAAAAAATTTTTTAACGAAAATTTTTCTACAGAAAAAATTTCTAGACAAAAATTTTTCTAAAGAAAAAATTTCTAGACGAAAATTTTTCTAAATTTCTAAAGGAAAAATTTATAGACGAAAATTTTTCTAAACAAAAAATTTCTAAACGAAAATTTTTCTAAAGAAAAAATTTCTAGACGAAAATTTTTCTAAAGAAAAAACTTTTAGAGGAAAATTTTTCTAAAGAAAAAATTTCTAGACGAAAATTTTTCTAAAGAAAAAATTTATAGACGAAAATTTTTTTAAAGATAAAATTTCTAGACGAAAATTTTTCTAAAGAAAAAATTTCTAGACGAAAATTTTTCTAAGGAAAAAAATTTCTAGACGAAAATTTTTCTAAAGAAAAAATTTCTAGACGAAAATTTAAAAAAAAAAAAAATTTCTAGACGAAAATTTTTCTAAAGAAAAAATTTCTAGACGAAAATTTTTCTAAAGAAAAAATTTCTAGACGTAAATTTTCTAAAGAAAAAATTTCTATTCGAAAATTTTTCTAAAGAAAAAATTTCTAGACGAAAACTTTTCTAAAGAAAAAAATTCTAGACCAAAATTTAAATAAAGAAATAATTTCTAGACGAAAATTTTTCTAAAGAAAAAATTTGTAAACGAAAATTTTTCTAAAGAAAAAATTTCTAGACGAAAATTTTTCTAAAGAAAAAATTTTTAGACGAAAAGTTTTCTAAAGAAAAAATTTCTAGACGAAAATTTTTCTAAAGAAAAAATTTCTAGACGAAAATTTTTCTAAAAAAAAATTTCTAGATGAAAAAATTTCTAGACGAAAATTTTTCTAAAGAAAAAATTTCTAGACGAAAATTTTTCTAAAGAAAAAATTTTTAGACGAAAATTTTTCTAAAGAAAAAATTTTTAGACGAAAATTTTTCTAAAGAAAAAATTTCTAAACGAAAATTTTTCTAAAGAAAAAATTTCTAGACGAAAATTTTTCTAAAGAAAAAATTTCTAGACGAAAATTTTTCTAAAGAAAAAATTTCTAGACGAAAATTTCTCTAAAGAAAAAATTTCTAGACGAAAATTTTTCTAAAGAAAAAATTTCTAGACGAAAATTTTTCTAAAGAAAAAATTTCTAGACGAAAATTTTTCTAAAGAAAAAATTTCTAGACGAAAATTTTCTAAAGAAAAATTTTCTTGACGAAAATTTTTCTAAAGGAAAAATTTCTAGACGAAAATTTTTCTAGACGAAAATTTTTCTAAAGAAAAAATTTCTAGACGAAAATTTTTCTAAAGAAAAAATTTCTAGACGAAAATTTTTCTAAAGAAAAAATTTCTAGATGAAAATTTATCTAAAGAAAAAATTTCTAGACGAAAATTTTTCTAAAGAAAAAATTTCTAGACGAAAATTTTTCTAAAAAAAAATTTCTAGATAAAAAAATTTCTAGACGAAAATTTTTCTAAAGAAAAAATTTCTAGACGAAAATTTTTCTAAAGAAAAAATTTTTAGACGAAAATTTTTCTAAAGAAAAAATTTCTAAACGAAAATTTTTCTAAAGAAAAAATTTCTAGACGAAAATTTTTTTAAAGAAAAAATTTCTAGACGAAAATTTTTCTAAAGAAAAAATTTCTAGACGAAAATTTTTCTAAAGAAAAAATTTCTAGACGAAAATTTTTCTAAAGAAAAAATTTCTAGACGAAAATTTTTCTAAAGAAAAAATTTCTAGACGAAAATTTTTCTAAAGAAAAAATTTCTAGACGAAAATTTTTCTAAAGAAAAAATTTCTAGACGAAAATTTTTCTAAAGAAAAAATTTCTAGACGAAAATTTTTCTAAAGAAAAAATTTCTAGGCGAAAATTGTTCTAAAGAAAAAATTTCTAGATGAAAATTTTTCTAAAGAAAAAATTTCTATTCGAAAATTTTTCTAAAAAAAACTTTCTGGACGAAAATTTTTCTAAAGAAAAAATTTCTAGACGACAACTTTTCTAAAGAAAAAAATTCTAGACCAAAATTTAAATAAAGAAAAAATTTCTAGACGAAAATTTTTCTAAAGAAAAAATTTCGAAATTTCGAGACGAAAATTTTTCTAAAGAAAACATTTTTAGACGAAAAGTTTTCTAAAGAAAAAATTTCCAGACGAAAATTTTTCTAAAGAAAAAATTTCTAGACGAAAATTTTTCTAAAGAAAAACTTTCTACACGAAAATTTTTCTAAAGCAAAAATTTTTATAAACATTTTTTTAACCAAAATTTTTCCATAGACGAAAATTTTTCTAAAGAAAAAATTTCTGGATGAAAATTTTTCTAAAGCAAAAATTTCTAGACGAAAATTTTTCTAAAGAAAAAATTTCTATAAAATTTTTTTTTAACGAAAGTTTTTCTATAGAAAAAATTTTTTTTAACGAAAGTTTTTCTATAGAAAAATTTTTGTTTAACGAAAATTTTTCTATATAAATATTTTTGTTAAACGAAAATTTTTCTATAGAAAAATTTTTGTTTAACGAAAATTTTTCTATAGAAAAATTTTTGGTATTACAGAATAAAAAATACTGAAGTTACAGAATACAACCATTATAGTCACCGACATAACTTTACTGTGCAAGAATTACAATGTATTAGTAATAATCATACGCACCGCATGTTAAATTTACTACTGGAGCGTATAATTGTTATATATTCAAATCCATATTAATCATACGCACCCAATATTTTTAAAGTCTTAACTTTAACTAAACCAAAAAGAAAGCGAAGGTTCTTTAGTTGGCCATTGTAAAACACATTCTTTTATATAAGAATTTTTGATCAGTTACTATTAAAGTCTAAAAATTTAAACAAAATATTTTGGACCAAAGTTAGTTTAACAAGAATTTTGCAAGCTCCCAATTCTTATAACCTGCTTATGCATGAGTAAATGTTAAAACATGCATATGCATGAGTAAATAAAATGTCAATTACATTTCTATTTTTTTGAATTTCATTCTAAAGCTTGTGATTATTGCAAATGTAAGGCCAAATTATTTGGAAAATGTATGTTAATTATTTGGAAAAGTTATTTTAATTAGTAAACATTAACTAAAATTGCTTTAATTCTTTGAAATACTACATAGTTATTTGGATTTATTCGATATAGACAATTAATTGTTGAAATTGTAATTCCTAATTTAGCTAAATAAGGCAGATATTCGAAAAATTTTTTACTAAAGAAATTTTCGTATTATTTTTTTTTTAGAAAATTTTTTGATACTGAAATTTTTTATAAAAATTATATATAAAAATAAAAAAAAAAAAATAATAAATATTTTACTATATAAGTAGTAAATTTTCGAAAAGTTTCCTATAAAAAGTAAATTTTCGAAAGATTTCCTTTAAAAAGTAAATTTTCGAAAAATTTCCTATAAATAGCCAATTTTCGAAAAATTACCTATAAATAGTCAATTTTCGAAAAATTTCCTATAAATAGTCAATTTTCGAAAAATTTCCTATAAATAGTCAATTTTCGAAAAATTTCCTATAAATAGTCAATTTTCGAAAAATTTCCTATAAAGTCAATTTTCGAAAAATTTCCTATAAATAGTCAATATTCGATAAATTTCCTATAAATAGTCAATTTTCAAAAAATTTTATATAAATGGTCAATTTTTGAAAAATTTCCCTTAAATAGTCAATTATAGATAAATTTCCTATAAATAGTCAATTTTAGAAAAATTTCTCATAAATAGTAAATTTTCAAAAAAATTCCTATTAATAGCAAATTTTCGAAAAATTTCCTATAAAAAGTAAATTTTCGAAAAATTTCCTATAAATAGTAAATTTTTGAAAAATTTTCTATAAAAAGTCAATTTTTGAAAAATTTCCTATTAGTAGTAAATTTTAGAAAAATTTTCAATAAATAGTAAATTTTCGAAAAATTTCCTATAAAAAGTAAATTTTCGAAAAATTTCCTATAAATAGTCAGTTGTCGAAAAATTTCCTATAGATAGTCAAATTTTCGAAAAATTTCCTATAAATAGTCAATTTTCGAAAAATTTCCTATAAATAGTCAATTTTCGAAAAATTTCCTATAAATAGTCAATTTTCGAAAAATTTCCTATAAATAGTCTATTTTCGAAAAATTTCCTATTAATAGTAAATTTTGGAAAAATTTCCTTCAAATAACCAATTTTAGAAAAATTTTCTATAAATAGTCAATTTTAGAAAAATTTCCTATAAATAGTCAATTTTAGAAAAAAATTTCTATAAATAGTCAATTTTCGACAAATTTCCTATAAATAGTCAATTTTCGAAAAATTTCCGATAAATAGTCAATTTTCGAAAAATTTCCTATAAATAGTAAATTTCGAAAAATTTCCTTTAAATAGTAAATTTCCTAAAAAAAGTCAATTTTCGAAAAATTTCCTATAAATAGTAAATTTTCGAAAAATTTTATAAATTTTTGAAGAATTTCCTATAAATAGTCAATTTTCGAAAATTTCCTACAAATAGTCAATTTTCAAAAAATTTCTTTCTATGAAAAAACATTAAAAATTTTGGCATTGAAACATTTTCTATAAAATTTTTTTACATCTTAAAATTTTTGATATTTTTTTTTAATTTTATATATTTTTATATATTTTTCTTTTTTTGTAAAATTGTTTTGGTTGGTTAATTTATAATTAAATAGAAAAAAATTAATAGTAAAATAATTTATTTTAACTTAAACTATTTACTACTAACAAACATCACAATTCACTTTTGCATTGTTTCGATATTTAATTTATTACTAAAACAAACTTAAGTTAAATTATTTAAATGTTATACCCTACACCACCATATTTGGGAAGGATGTTATAAGTTAGTGCTGATATATGTATGTAACGCATAGAAATATTCGTCTAAGAATCACCTTAAGTGTAACGATCGACTCAGATTTTTTTCCTGATTTGATTTGATAGATACATTTGTTTTGGTAGTGAAACTATCGTTATCGAAAACGGTCCCTTAGATCTGACCGCCCGGAATTAAGATTTTGGCTACACATTTTTTGTTTATTTTTTTAAAAATGTAGAAAAAGTTGCTTAAATTCTTAGATAAACAGAAATTAATGTACCAAATATCGGTCCATATTTGACCATGGTTTCCATATATAGCACAATATAACAATTATGTTAACATTTACTTGTAAGTCTCCAGAAAATATGATGACAACATGAATTTAGATATAACTCAATGCTTTAAAAAAAAACTACTTAACTCATTTCACAAAATTTCACCTTAGTGGTGTAGGGTATCATATGGTCGGTCTTGACCGACTATAAATCTTTGTTACATGTTTTTTTTACAAATATAAATATACTTTAAAAATTGTTTTCTATAATACGAATAACTTATTAAAATATGTATATTTTGTCTAATAATAGTGTCAAATATTTAAGAAAAAATTTTCTATAACTAAATAAATCAACTAATATTTTTTGGTTTTTTACAATTTAAGTATGAAACACAATTGGAACGAACGACCAATTTTTCGGAACGAATATTCGTCGTTAGAAATATAACATATGGACTTATATGAGTGTGCTCACAATTGATGGGTACGACGAAATTCGTCGTGCGTACCGAACAGTGCGATAGGTTTATTTCTATTTCATACGCAGAAGAACGACGACTAAACTGGATTGGAGTGGCTGTATTTCAACTTCTGTTGTAAAATATTGGAATTTATATGTGTTCTTGTTAAATATGGTCACCTTATAAAATGTAAACAAAAAATTATTTATTTCAAATTAAATTATTTAAATGTAAAAATCTTGTGTAATTAAGAATAAATAAAAAAATAAAGAATAAAATAAAAAAATTGAAAATTTTGTGAGTGCGCGATATGTCCGAAAGTGTAAGTAATTTGTGCAAATACAAAATCAACAAAAATGGCGTCAACAATGTTTATTCGTCCCAAATGTGTTCAATATACGAATTTACAAGACGAATTTTCAAAGCCGAATTCGTCGTGCTGGACGAAATTAGTCATTCGTCCCAATTATGTTTCTACCTTTAGTTTTTCTAAAGTATTATAATTAGTTAATAATAAAACATTTATTTTATATATTTTAAATTGAGCAGAAATCAAACATTGGTTCAGTTTGAATGTCTTAACGTTTTACTATAAAATAGATTTTATTGATATAAAACTTTTGAAACAGAACACACTCACATATGCGCCTGTCTAACACAAACATTTACTAGTTATAGGGAATTTTTCGAAAATTGACTATTTTCGAAAATATACTATTTATAGGAAATTTTTCGAAAAATTGACTATTCATAGGAAGTTTTTCAAAAATTTACTATTTATGGAAAAATTTTCAAAAATTGACTATTT
Source organism: Stomorhina lunata (assembly GCA_933228675.1). NCBI lineage: Eukaryota > Metazoa > Arthropoda > Insecta > Diptera > Rhiniidae > Stomorhina > Stomorhina lunata. The sequence goes on along the minus strand of OW121744.1, from coordinate 33,553,943 downwards.
ATAGGAAATTTTTTCGAAAATTGACTATTTATAGGAAATTTTTCGAAAATTGACTATTTATAGGATATTTTTTGAAAATTTACTATTTATAGGAAATTTTTTGAAAATTGACTATTAATAGGAAATTTTTCGAAAATTGACTATTTATAGGAAATTTTTCGAAAATTTACTATTTATAGGAAATTTTTAAAAAAAATTTACTATTTATAGGAAATTTTTCAAAAAAATTTACTATTTATAGGAAATTTTTCAAAAATTGACTATTTATAGGAAATTTTCCAAAAATTGACTATTTATAGGAAATTTTTCGAAAATTGACTATTTATAGGAAATTTTCCAAAAATTGACTATTTATAGGAAATTTTTCGAAAATTGACTATTTATAGGAAATTTTTCAAAAATTGACTATTTATAGGAAATTTTCCAAAAATTGACTATTTACAGGAAATTTTCCAAAAATTGACTATTTATAGGAAATTTTTCAAAAATTGACTATTTATAGGAAATTTTTCAAAAATTGACTATTTATAGGAAATTTTTCGAAAATTGACTATTTATAGGAAAATTTTCGGAAATTGACTATTTATAGGAAATTTTTCGAAAATTGACTATTTATAGGATATTTTTTGAAAATTTACTATTTATAGGAAATTTTTCGAAAATTTACTATTTATAGGAAATTTTTCGAAAATTTACTATTTATAGGAAATTTTTCGAAAATTTACTATTTATAGGAAATTTTTAAAAAAAATTTACTATTTATAGGAAATTTTTCAAAAATTGACTAGTTATAGGAAATTTTCCAAAAATTGACTATTTATAGGAAATTTTTCGAAAATTGACTATTTATAGGAAATTTTTCAAAAATTGACTATTTAAAGGAAATTTTCCAAAAATTGACTATTTATAGGAAATTTTCCAAAAATTGACTATGTATAGGAAATTTTTCAAAAATTGACTATTTATAGGAAATTTTTCGAAAATTGACTATTTATAGGAAATTTTTCGAAAATTGACTATTTATAGGAAATTTTTCGAAAATTGACTATTTATAAGAAATTTTTCAAAAAAATTGACTATTTATAGGAAATTTTCCAAAAAATTTACTATTTATAGGAAATTTTTCGAAAATTGACTATTTATAGGAAATTTTTCGAAAATTGACTATTTATAGGAAATTTTTCGAAAATTGACTATTTATAGGAAATTTTTAAAAAATTGACTATTTATAGGAAATTTTTGGAAAATTGACTATTTATAGGAAATTTTTGGAAAATTGACTACTTATAGGAAATTTTTCGAAAATTGACTATTAAAAGGAAATTTTTCAAAAATTGACTATATTTAGGAAATTTTTCAAAAATTGACTATTTTTAGGAAAATTTTCGAAAATTGTATTTTAAAGGAAATTTTTCGAAAATTCAGGAAATTTTTTGAAAATTTAGTATTTATAAGAAATTTAAAAAAAATTTACTATTTATAGGAAATTTAAAAAAAAATTGACTATTTATAGGAAATTTTTGGAAAATTTACTATTTAAAGGAAATTTTTTCGAAGATTGACTATTTACAGGAAATTTTTAAAAAATTGACTATTTATAGGAAATTTTTCAAACATTGACTATTTATAGGAAATTTTTGGAAAATTGACTATTTATAGGAAATTTTTGGAAAATTGACTATTTATAGGAAATTTTTGGAAAATTGACTATTTATAGGAAATTTTTCGAAAACTGACTATTAATAGGAAATTTTTCAAAAATTGACTATATTTAGGAAATTTTTCAAAAATTGACTATTTTTAGGAAAATTTTCGAAAATTGTATTTTAAAGGAAATTTTTCGAAAATTCAGGAAATTTTTTGAAAATTTAGTATTTATAAGAAATTTAAAAAAAATTTACTATTTATAGGAAATTTAAAAAAAATTGACTATTTATAGGAAATTTTTGGAAAATTTACTATTTAAAGGAAATTTTTCGAAGATTGACTATTTACAGGAAATTTTTCAAAAATTGACTATTTATAGGAAATTTTTCGAAAATTGACTATTTACAGGAAATTTTTTAAAAAATTTACTATTTATAGAAAAATGTTCAATAAATTCTTTCGATTTTGTTCTCTGTCTTTTAAAAATCTGTGATGAAGTCTAACAAGATTCGGCTTAGCCGAATTATTTGTTTATTAAATATAAGTTTTAAAAAAATGCCACTTAAAATGTTTAACTATTTTAATTAGTTAGTCTTGTCTTCATTTTAAATTTTCACATTTTTCACTATTTAAATAACTTAATTATACAATAATTAAGTGGTTGCAATTAATTAGCATTAAAGTTATTTTAATAAGCTCGGCAATAAAATCGATCAATTAACGGCAATAAATGGTCAAGTAAGTCGTTATTTGCAATTAATCTCATTCAAAAGTTTTATTTTTTTATAGTTATAAAATATTGAGTATTGGCTTTAATGTTTATTCTAAAATTATGTTAAATATAATTTATTGCGGTTTATGAAAAGCAAACACATTTTATATTGAAATATTGAAATTAAAAATGTTTAGATTTCGAAATGTTACCCAACAAACCATTTCAGAAGCAAGTTTTAAATTAGTTGTATAATAAACTTATCATACGAGATTTTCTACAACTTTTTACAAGCATGTTTAAGAAATGCTTAGGAAGATAAGAATTATACAATTATGATGGAATTTATTCCAACCTGACAACGCGTTTAGAAGTTATTGAGTAGTAAACATTGCCAATTTTTTACAAAAATACCAGAGACTTTCAACTTAGGGAGCCTATAGAACCATGATAGGCAAGTTAGCCCCTAGGGGCCGAGCACCAATCGTCATTAAAATACGAAAAATACTCATTTGTATGATAGCAGCCAATAAATATGGTTCTTGTCTCTTTATTTTAGAATTTGCAACAACAAAACACATGCAAAAGAGTACTAGAAAATATTTATTTGTTCTTAGTCTCTTTAAACTTGATATTTCGTAATATCGCTATGAAAACTTTTAAGGAAGTCCAAATTTTGACATTTGACCCCGGTGAAGAAAGGGTTAATCTCGTAAAAAATTAAAAAACCTTTCAGCATAGGTTTTCCATAAACTAAGAAATAATATTAATTATTTTTTTTTGTTGAAATTTTATTCAAGTAAAATATACCGGGCATCTACTCGAATTTGTCCCAAAAATTTTAATTTTCGCGAAATTCTTCAATTTTAAATCGCAGGTACGGCGAAACTGTTCAACATATTGACCTGAATTTTTCTAAATTTTATTCTCACATTTGTCTGTTTTAGCGCACTGGTAAGTAAATTTTAAATTTTTAATATTTGTTGAACAAAATTTTCGAAAAATTAAAAACGATTTTTAAAACCGACCTGAGAAAAATGTATCATTTTCTAACATTAAAAAACTGAGTAAATTCGATTTATTTATTTATTTATTTATATTTAAGCAAAACTGAACTATTCAATGTGAGTCATTTAATGATAAATTATGTCTAGTTTTTAAATTTCTTTATTTACAATAACAAATTTTTGGTGCATATCCTCAGGCGCGTTTTCAAAGACATGAATTTTCAGGGGAAAATTGGAATAACTCCAAAACTACTTCATTGATTTTAGTATTTTAAGGTTTAAAATAAAGCTGTATAAGTTCTCTTTCATATTTTATTATTTTTTCTTGTAAAATTTGTTTACTTTTGGTGGAAATTTCTCAAAAATAAAGAATAACCCATTTTTCACCATACAAATGGACACTTAAACTTTGGATCCGATGTGCGCCCATAGAACGTTGTCCGATTTAACTCAAATTCTCAGAACTATACTCTTAGACCTATTGTTACAATATTCCGTTGGAAAAGTTATAAAATTCGAACACAAAATTTCTTACATACAAAAAATGTTCACCCTAATGTATATATGTAGGTATTAGACTACACTTTGTTTATGTTTTTTTTTTTTTGTAAATTTTTATGCAATAAAAAAATAAAATAAATTATTTAAAGATTAAATTTTTATTAAAGCTCTTTGTTTCAAATTGATGTTTTTCCTAGTGTTTTAACGAGATAAAAATTTTAAGTAGAGATTTGTGCAAAAAATTGTTTTTAAAATAACTAACAAGTGCATTTAACGTTAAAATACTAGAGATAAAATTTATTGAAAAAAAAAAAAAAACAATGAAAATGATGCTTGAATTTATTTTTTCATTTATATTTATAAAAAATTAAGAAAAAAAAAACTGCGCAAATATGATGATTTTTACATATTAAATATTTGGGTCAATTGTAGGCACATGGAATACTTAAAAGGGATTTTTAAATATATCGGGTGATTTTTCAAAAGCTTCTGACAAAATATATATTTTTTCTGTCAAATGTAAAATTAAAGTGGATCAAAAACATGAAAATCACATAAACGTACAAACAAACATATATATCACGAGCATGTGTGTGTGTCTTAGCTTTCTCCCATTGGAAAACAGTGGTCAACAAGAGAAATTACTTTGAAGTCTAAATATTTAAATTCGATGTGTTGTGGCCCCTAAGAACAAAAAAACCCAAAATTTAAAATTCTATGTATACGATTTTTTTTTATTTTTTTTCTAAAGTTTTCTAAATTTTCACAGAGGTCGTTCCATTGATTTTATCATATCTTGAGAATGGCTTATCTAAATTCTTTGAAAGAGACAGCAAAGGATTCACCATAAAATTCTTTAAGCCTTGATAAGACAATGGTCAACAGTTGTGGTGTTTTTCACATAAAAATTAAAAAAATTTTTTTTAGCAAAATCGATTTTTTTTCAAAAATTCATAAAAAATCGAAGATTTTAAAAACTTGTCATTTTTATTTTATTTCATGGTCTTAAAACTCTAAATACTATAAATAATAGAAGCCTTATTTCGTATATATGAATAAATGTTGGTTTTATTGACAATAAAGTGGCAAATCAAGCCCATTAAAAATTAAATTAAATTTAAAAAAAATCACAAAAAAACTGAAAAAGGCAAAATCTTACCATAGTTACTTAACGATCGTAAATCTATAAAATTTCTTAACAATATAAGCCTAATATTATGAAAATCCCTAGATTAGAAGTGATTTTATTAACAATAAATTAAAAACTTAGAGAACATTTTTCATATGAAATATTAAAAAATTTAAAAAATTAAGTAACGGGTACAATTTTCAAAATACTGTCACGAATTTTCAATTTATTCACCCCATTGTGCAAACTTCACTACTTATAAATCACCCCCTTGTTTTCTAGAATGCTTCTGTTAATGTTGTTGTTATTCTGTTCGAATCTATAAGAAGAAAAACGGTTTTCTCTGAAGTACGCAGCCCATACCACCAGCAGCCGATGAATTTGTTTAATTTTCGTAAATACCACGATCATCTACTCGTGAAAATGATCATTAAATTCATTCAGTTGGAATTTGGATGTTGACAGAGTTGGTTGGTGCCGCTTTGTTAAAGAATAACAAAAACAAAACAGGCAAGAAACAAATCAAAGTCCAATTTATAGTAACAAAATCCATGGTTCGAGAGAACAAAGAAATATAATCTCGAACATTGTTGCCACGACACTATTATTTTTGTAAACATTGGGAATATTTTTGTAAATTTTGGGAATATTTTTCGAAACATATTTTATTAAACAATTTTAGATTTTTATATTTCTTACATATTTTCGATCTAAAAAATTTTCTATAAAAAATTTTTTGATAAAAAAATTTTCATAGAAACATTTTTGATAAAAATAATTTCTTTAGAAAAATTTTTGATAAAAAATTTTCTATAGAAAAATGTTTGATAAAATATTTTTGATAAAAAATTTTCCATAAGAAAATGTTTGATCAAAAATTTTCCATAGAAAAATAAAGCAATTTTCTATAGAAAAATTTTTGTAAGAAAATTTTTTATAGAAAAATTTTTAATAAAAAATTTTTTATAGAAAAATTTTTGTATAGAAAAATTTTGAAAAAAAAACAATTTCAATTGGAAAATTTTTGATTAAAAAATTTTCTGTAGAAAACTTTTTGATAAAAAATTTTCTCTAGAAAAATTTTTGATAAAAAAATTTCTATAGAAACATTTTTAATAAAACAATTTCCTAAAGAAAAATTTTTGATAAAAAAATTTTCTATAGAAAAATTTTCTATCGAAAAATTTTTGATAAAAAAATTTTTCTATAGAAAAATTTTTGTTCAAAAAGCTTTCTATAGAAAATTTTTTGATGAAAACCTTTCTATAAAAAAATTTTTAAAAAAAAATTTTCTATAAAAAAATTGTCTATAGAAACATTTTTGATAAAAAATTTTCTATAGAAACATTTTTGATAAAAAATTTTCTATAGAAAAATTTTTGATAAAAAAATTTTCTAAAGAAAAATTTTTGATAAAAAATTTTTCTATTGAAAAATTTTTGATAAAAAATTTTTCTATTGAAAAATTTTTGTTGAAAAAGTTTTTTATATGTAGAAAAATTTTTGATGAAAACCTTTTCTATAGAAAAATTTTTGATAAAAAAATTTTCTATAGAAAAATTTTTGATAAACAAATTTTCTATATAATAATTTTTGATAAACAATTTTTCTATAGAAAATTTTTTCTAAGAAAATAAAAAATTTTCCATTTTCTATAGAAAAATTTTGTAAAAAAATTTTTGATAACAAAATTTTCTATAAAAATATTTTTATAAAAAGTTTTGCAAAGAAAAATTTTTGATAAAAAATTTTCCTTAGAAAGTTAAAGCAATTTTCTATAGAAAATTTTCTATACAAAAGTGTTTGATAATTTTTTTTTAGAAACATTTTTGATAAAAAAAATATAAAAAAATTTTTGATAAAAAATTTTTTATAGCAAAATTTTTGATAAAACATTTTCCATAGAAAAATTTTTGATAAAAAATTTTACATAGGAAAATTTTTGATAAAAAATTTCCAATAGAAAAATTTTTGATCAAAAATTTTCCATAGAAAGATAAAGCAATTTTCTATATAAATAATAGAAGCCTTATTTCGTATATATGAATAAATGTTGGTTTTATTGACAATAAAGTGGCAAATCAAGCCCATTAAAAATTAAATTAAATTTAAAAAAAATCACAAAAAAACTGAAAAAGGCAAAATCTTACCATAGTTACTTAACGATCGTAAATCTATAAAAGTTCTTAACAATATAAGCCTAATATTATGAAAATCCCTAGATTAGAAGTGATTTTATTAACAATAAATTATAAACTTAGAGAACATTTTTCATATGAAATATTAAAAAATTTAAAAAATTAAGTAACGGGTACAATTTTCAAAATACTGTCACGAATTTTCAATTTATTCACCCCATTGTGCAAACTTCACTACTTATAAATCACCCCCTTGTTTTCTAGAATGCTTCTGTTAATGTTGTTGTTATTCTGTTCGAATCTATAAGAAGAAAAACGGTTTTCTCTGAAGTACGCAGCCCATACCACCAGCAGCCGATGAATTTGTTTAATTTTCGTAAATACCACGATCATCTACTCGTGAAAATGATCATTAAATTCATTCAGTTGGAATTTGGATGTTGACAGAGTTGGTTGGTGCCGCTTTGTTAAAGAATAACAAAAACAAAACAGGCAAGAAACAAATCAAAGTCCAATTTATAGTAACAAAATCCATGGTTCGAGAGAACAAAGAAATATAATCTCGAACATTGTTGCCACGACACTATTATTTTTGTAAACATTGGGAATATTTTTGTAAATTTTGGGAATATTTTTCGAAACATATTTTATTAAACAATTTTAGATTTTTATATTTCTTACATATTTTCGATCTAAAAAATTTTCTATAAAAAATTTTTTGATAAAAAAATTTTCATAGAAACATTTTTGATAAAAATAATTTCTTTAGAAAAATTTTTGATAAAAAATTTTCTATAGAAAAATGTTTGATAAAATATTTTTGATAAAAAATTTTCCATAAGAAAATGTTTGATCAAAAATTTTCCATAGAAAAATAAAGCAATTTTCTATAGAAAAATTTTTGTAAGAAAATTTTTTATAGAAAAATTTTTAATAAAAAATTTTTTATAGAAAAATTTTTGTATAGAAAAATTTTGATAAAAAAACAATTTCAATTGGAAAATTTTTGATTAAAAAATTTTCTGTAGAAAACTTTTTGATAAAAAATTTTCTCTAGAAAAATTTTTGATAAAAAAATTTCTATAGAAACATTTTTAATAAAACAATTTCCTAAAGAAAAATTTTTGATAAAAAAATTTTCTATAGAAAAATTTTCCATGAAAAAATTTTCTATCGAAAAATTTTTGATAAAAAAATTTTTCTATAGAAAAATTTTTGTTCAAAAAGCTTTCTATAGAAAATTTTTTGATGAAAACCTTTCTATAAAAAAATTTTTAAAAAAAAATTTTCTATAAAAAAATTGTCTATAGAAACATTTTTGATAAAAAATTTTCTATAGAAACATTTTTGATAAAAAATTTTCTATAGAAAAATTTTTGATAAAAAAATTTTCTAAAGAAAAATTTTTGATAAAAAATTTTTCTATTGAAAAATTTTTGATAAAAAATTTTTCTATTGAAAAATTTTTGTTGAAAAAGTTTTTTATATGTAGAAAAATTTTTGATGAAAACCTTTTCTATAGAAAAATTTTTGATAAAAAAATTTTCTATAGAAAAATTTTTGATAAACAAATTTTCTATATAATAATTTTTGATAAACAATTTTTCTATAGAAAATTTTTTCTAAGAAAATAAAAAATTTTCCATTTTCTATAGAAAAATTTTGTAAAAAAATTTTTGATAACAAAATTTTCTATAAAAATATTTTTATAAAAAGTTTTGCAAAGAAAAATTTTTGATAAAAAATTTTCCTTAGAAAGTTAAAGCAATTTTCTATAGAAAATTTTCTATACAAAAGTGTTTGATAATTTTTTTTTAGAAACATTTTTGATAAAAAAAATATAAAAAAAATATAAAAAAATTTTTGATAAAAAATTTTTTATAGCAAAATTTTTGATAAAACATTTTCCATAGAAAAATTTTTGATAAAAAATTTTACATAGGAAAATTTTTGATAAAAAATTTCCAATAGAAAAATTTTTGATCAAAAATTTTCCATAGAAAGATAAAGCAATTTTCTATAGAAAATTTTTATAAGAAAATTTTCTATAATTTTTGATAAGCAATTTTTTATAGAAAAATTTTGGATAAAAAAAATATAAAAAAATTGTTTATAAAAGATTTTCTATACAAAAATTTTTGATAAAAAATTTTCTATAAAAAAATTTTCTATAGAAAAATTTTTGATAAAAAAATTTTTGATAATAAAATTTTCTATAAAAAAATTTCCTATAGAAAAATTTTTTATAAAAAAATTTTCTATAGAAAAATTTTTTGAAAAAAATTTTCTATAGAAAAATTTGTGAGAAAAAAATTTTCTATAGAAAAATTTTTGATGAAAAAATTTTCTATAGAAAAATTTTTGATAAAATTTTTGATAAAAAAATTTTCTATAGAAAAATTTTTGATAAAAAAATTTTCTATAGTAAAATTTTTTATAAAAAAATTTTCTATAGAAAAATTTTTTATAAAAAAATTTTCTATAGAAAAATTTATGAGAAAAAAATTTTCTATAGAAAAATTTTTGATAAAAAAATTTTCTATAGAAAAATTTTTTTTAAAAAAATTTTATATAGAAAAATTTTTGATAAAAAAATTTTATATAGAAAAATTTTTGATAAAAAAAATTTCTATAGATACATTTTTGATAAAAATATTTAAAAAATAAAGTAGAAAACTTTTTCTTTCGTTAGAACTACACATTGAAAAAATACCTGCTTTACTAAAAAAAATATAGTCGTGGTCAATTGTAACGCAAAAAGTTTAATTTTGTGGAGTAGTGTAATTGTCTTCGTTAATTGTTTCCGAATTAGAGAGTCTCCTTTTTATGGGATTCAAAATGACCATACAGCAAAGTGCAATATCTTTATATTATAGGGTCGTTGCTTTTTGATTTGATTAAAAACATATGATAAGTAGAAATGTATCAAAGATTCCAAAGAAAAATCAACCGCTACAATATGATGGTGGTACTTAAGATCCGTTACCGCCCAATGCTAAACTCTTAGTAAATTACATGTTAAAACTGAATTTTAATGAAAAATCTCTTATTATTTATTTAAAAGAAAACGTTTTAAAAATAATTTGCTGAAACATTCCCTTCTCTTAATTACGTCTGTAAAAAACCCACTCATGTGTAAAACTTATTTACCATTTAAGTCAATTTTTTTCTTCGAAAATTCTATAAGTATTTAAATAACGCAACGAGACTGACAAGAATTTTTTTTGAAATTTAGTATTCGAGTAGAAAAGACAAAATGTTTCCCTTCATTTATGAGTACGAGGAAAAAATGTTCATTATGGATTTTTTCCTAGAGTCATGTTAGAACTAAAAAGATACATCATTTCTTTATCAATTTAAGCATAAAAGAAATTATTTATGTAAATTTTAAATCATGTGTAAAGAAATTTTTGTTAATGTTGGTGCGTGTATGATGATGTTGGTATTTAAAGAAAATTTGTTAACAAGAGAAGTATATATTATATTTGTATATAAGTATATTAGGGTGGTTCTTATTTAAAAAGATTTATATGCTTAACTTTTAGAGCTTATTTTTAGAGCTTATTCATGCAAAATTTAGTGGCGCGATAGCGCCTTTATCTGACGGACAGACGGACATAAACCCCCTTTCTTTTTGTATTTCTGTGTTTCCGCAAGTTTTTTATATGGGGGCTATGGTCAAATGGTGACCGATTGTGATAAAATTTTGCATACTGACTAGCATTGACATAACTCTTCCTTGTACTAAATTTAGAGGGCAAAGCTACTACAGTTTATCATTTATTGGCATTTAAGTGTATTTTAGGTGGAATTTAGGCTGTTTCTGTAAGCTTTTTGTATGGGAGCTATGGTCAAATGTGAACCGATTTGGATGAAATTAAAATGAGCTGTCTAGTGCTTATGTACAACTTCTTCATACCAAATTTTATCATCATAGCTTTTATAATTTATCATTTATTAGCAAATAAGCAATTAGCCTAGATGAAGTTATACGGGAGCTATGGTCAAATGTGAACCGATTTTGTCCGATTTCAATACCAAAACTTTTCAAGAAATGAAGAATATTTATGCCAAATTTTAGTGACCTATATCCTTTCGTTAAGGTTTTATTGTGCCGACAACAGACAGACGGACATCACTCAATCGTCTTAAAATTTCATAAGGATTCAGAATATACTTCAATTTTGGTTTTTGAGCTAATCTTAAGGAAACTACAGACGGAATGACAATCTCAATATACCCCCCCTTATTTTTGATGGTGGGTATAAAAGAAAAAATAAAAATCCGTCGACTACTTGGGGTAATTGCCTTGGATCCCCATTTTTATCTATTTTTCTTCTCAATACACAAGTCGCAATTCTTAATAGAATTTGATGAAATTTAACAAGAGTCAATTAATTAATTCAAAGAATGGTCCACTTATTTTGGTTAAAATCCATCTACTACTTGGGGTACCTGCCTTGGACCCCCATTTTTTCACCTATTTTTCTTTTCAATGTCCAAGTAGCAATTCTCAACAGAATTTTATGAAATTTGACATATATCTATTAATTTAATCAAAAAACAAAAAGGTCCAATTGCACATGTCTATTAGAAGGTAGAAATCTGTCCACTTTTTGGGGTACCTACCTTGAAGCACAATTTTTTCACTTAATTTTCTTTTCATTATATAAGACTCAAATCTCAACATAATATGATAAAATTCGACACACGTCTATAAGTTGACTCAAAAAAGAGTTCTACGTTTTTTGGTTGAAATCCGTGCAATCTTTGGGGTAGCTGTCTTGGACCCCCATTTTTCACTTATTTTTCTTTTCTCAATATAAGCCGCAAATCTCATCTAAAATTGAAGAAATTCAGCATACGTCTATTAATTGATGCAACAAAAAGCCCTACTAATTTTGATTGAGATCCCTTGACTCTTTGAGGTACCTGCTTTGGACCCCCATTTTTCACTTATTTTTGTTCTCAATGTATAAGCCGGAATTCTGAACAAAATTTGATTAATTTCGGCACACGGGTTTTAGTTGACCCAAAAAAGAGTTCTACGAATTTTGGTTGAAATCCTTCCACTCCTAGGGGTACCTTCCTTGGACTTACACTTAAATGCAATTGGAGTTAAAAGTTACGCCTAAATGACTACAACACTTTTTGCTTAAATAACGCGTAACAATTTATGAGACTTTTTTCAGAAAATTTTGAACATTGTTTTACGATCGGTAAATTTCAGTGAATTTTTTGCACTCAATCTAAAGAAAAGACTTTCGCCTTTAACTTTGTTATAGTGGGAGTACCGAGAAAAACCCAGCCAAGTAAGTTATTGTCCAAAGAAAAACGAAAACACTGAATTTTGTAGAGGTTTTTTGATTTCCTGTTACCTTCTAAACTATATACGAGATTAAGTTATTTTCTACTGCAAACTAAAACTAAGGTTCTGTATCTTAATTAAATCGACATCAAGGTTAAGGCTGTGAAACTATATTCAATGCATGAGCTTGATGAAAAATTTCATTAATTTTCGTTTTAGAATATTAAGCACATTTCAATACCTTTTTTATAACACATAGTATTACTTTTTCTTGAAAACAATTATTGATAATTAATATCTAGACTCTACTCTATAGAACTGCATCATTAGATTTTTCAAAAGAGTTGGTAAAAAATGGACTTTTTGCAGCAGAAATGCCAAAGTGCCAGATATCAGCTAAGTCCAGCTCTTCCATTTGGGGAAAAAATTAATATGAATGAAAGAAAATTTTACATGAAAACATCTTAGCTTTCAAAAACAGCATCAAGGTAAACCTATGCAATCTTTTCAAAACCACCTTAATATACTAAAAATATCGACCCTTTAAAAGTAAAAGGACACAAATAAAAAATCTAATATAATTTTTTTATTAAAATCGTTTGTTTTTCAAAAGTATTAGATTTAACCAAAATTAATTTTAATATAATTCTTTTAGAGCCTTTTGCCTTTTAGCTGACCTTATGTATAAATGTATTAAATAAATTATGATTATAATATGTTATGGTCCCCAAAGTATACAATAATTATTAAGTATTAGGTTCTAAGAAATAAATGTGAATTTTAGATCATAAAGTAGTTAAGAGTTAAAGTGCATAAAACTGTTATTGAAAACTTACATATGTTTAGTTTTTATTTCATGGGAAAATATTAAAAAAATAAATAGAATAATTTATTTAAAAATTAAATTGAATATATACATTTTTTATTTTTTTAACAAGAAAAGTCCTTTAGGCATTTTAATGATTACGATCATTAAAATGCCTAAACAAATTTTTATAAAGAAACATTTTCTACAGAAAAAAAATTTATTTAGAAAAATTTTCTATAGAAAAAAATTTTATATAGAACATTTTTCTATAGAAAAAAATTTTATATAATTATATCTTCAATAGAAAAAATTTTTATATAGAAAAATTTTCTATAGAAAAAAAATGTATATGGGAAAATTTTCTATAGAAAAAATGTTTATGCAGAAAAATTTTTTATAGAATATAAATATTCTATAGGATACATTTTTTTGTAGAAAAATGTTCTTTAGAAAAAATTTTTATATAGAAAAATTTTCTATGGAAAAAATTTTTATAAAGGAAAATTTTCTATAGAAAAAATTTTTATATAGAAAAATTTTTTATAGAAAAAATTTTTGTATATCTATAAAAAAAATTTTTATAAAGGAAAATTTTCTATAGAAAAACTTTTTATATAGAAAAATTTTTTAAAGACAAAATTTTAATATAGAATAATTTTCTATAGAAAAAATTTTTATGTAGAAAATTTTTCTAAAGGAAAATTTTTATATAGAAAATTTTTGTGTAGAAAGAATTATTATAAAAAAAAAATCTTTTAAAAAAAATTTATAGAAAATATGTTTATATAAAAAAATTTTCTATAGAAAAAAATTTTATATAGAAAAATTTTCTATAGAAAAACCTTTATATAGAAAATTTTTCTATAAAAAAATTTTTATATAGAAAATTTTTCTATAGAAAAATTTTTATATAGAAAATTTTTCTATAGAAAAATTTTTATATAGAAAATTTTTCTATAGAAAAATTTTTATATAGAAAATTTTTCTATAGAAAAATTTTTATATAGAAAATTTTTTTATAGAAAAATTTTTATATAGAAAATTTTTCTATAGAAAAATTTTTATATAGATAATTTTTCTATAGAAAAATTTTTATATAGATAATTTTTCTATAGAAAAATTTTTATATAGAAAATTTTTCTATAGAAAAATTTTTATATAGAAAATTTTTCTATAGAAAAATTTTTATATAGAAAATTTTTCTATAGAAAAATTTTTATATAGAAAATTTTTCTATAGAAAAATTTTTATATAGAAAATTTTTCTATAGAAAAATTTTTATATAGAAAATTTTTCTATAGAAAAATTTTTATATAGAAAATTTTTCTATAGAAAAATTTTTATATAGAAAATTTTTCTATAGAAAAATTTTTATATAGAAAATTTTTCTATAGAAAAATTTTTATATAGAAAATTTTTCAATAGAAAAATTTTTATACAGAAAATTTTTCTATAGAAAAATTTTTATACAGAAAATTTTTAAATAGAAAATTTTTCTATAAAAAAATTTTTCTATATAAAATTTTTTTGTATACAAAATTTTTCTATATAAAAATATTTTCTATACAAAATTTTTCTACATAAAAATTTTTTTCTATACAAAATTTTTCTATATAAAAATTTTTTCTATACAAAATTTTTCTATAGAAAAACTTTGTATAGAAAAAATTTTAATATAAAAAATTTTTCTATAGAAAAAATTTTATATAGAAAAATTTTCCATAGGAAAAATTTTTACATAGAAAAATGTTCCATAGAAAAATTTTTATATTAAAAAAATTTTCCATAGAAATATTATTTTCTATACAAAAATTTTCTATAGAAAAAATTTTTATATAGAAACATTTTTTATAGAAAAAATGTTTATATAGAAAAATTTTCTATAGAAAAAACTTTTATATAGAAACATTTTCTATAGAAAAAATTTTTATATCAAAAAATTTTGTATAGAAAAAACTTTTATATAGAAAAATTTTCTATACAATAAATTCTGATATAGAAAATTTGTCTATAGAAAAAAATTTTTTAAAGAAAAATTTTCTATGGACATAAATTTTATATATAAAATTTTTATATAGAAACAATTTTTATACATAAAGATTTTCTACAGAAAAATTTTTAGAAAGAAAAATTCTTGATAGAAAAAATAAGAAATTTTTCTATAGATAACATTTTTTTTAAAGAAAAATGTTAATATAAAAAATTTTTCTATAAAAAAAAAAAAATTTTCTACAGGAAAAATTTTTATATAGAAAAATGTTCTATAGAAAAAATTTTTATATATAAAAATTTTTTATAGAAATATTATTTTCTATACAAAAATTTTCTATAGAAAAAATTTTTGTATACAAAAATTTTCTATAGAAAAAATTTTTGTATACAAAAATTTTCTATAGAAAAAATTTTTATATAGAAAAATTTTATATAGAAAAAATTTTTATATAGAAAAATTTTCTATAGAAAAAATTTTTATATAGAAACATATTCTATAGAAAAAAATTTTATATAGAAAAATTTTCTACAAAATTTTTATAAAGAAAAATTCTTGATAGAAAAAATTTTAAAAAAATAATAAATTTTTCTATAGATAAAATATTTTTAAAGAAAAATTTTCTATACAAAAAATTTTTATATAGAAAAATTTTCTATAGAAAAATTTTTTATAGACAAAATTTTAATATAGAATAATTTTCTATAGAAAAAGTTTTTATGTAGAAAATTTTTCTAAAGAAAAATTTTTGTATAGAAAATTTTTCTGTAGAAAGAATTTTTATAAAGAAAATTTTCTATAGACAAAATTTTTATATAGAAAAATTTTTTATAGAAAAAATTTTTATTTAGAAAAATTTTCTATAGAAAAAAAATTATATTGAAACATTTTCTATAGAAAAAATTTTTGTATGGAAAAATTTTCTATAGAATTAATTTTTATATAGAAAAATTTTCTATAGAAAAATAATTATGTAGAAAAATTTTCTATAGAAAAAATTTTTATAATTTTTTTTTTTATAGAAAAAGCTTTTATTAAGAAAATTTTTCTATAGAAAAATTAAAAAAAAATTTCTATAGAAAAAAATTTTTTAAAGAAAATTTTTGTACATAAAAAATGTGTATATAGAAATTTTTCTATAGAAAATTTTTTTATAAATTAAAGTTTTTTAAAGAAAATAATTTTATATAGACAAATTTTCTATAAAAAAATTTCTATATAGAAAAATTTTTTATAGAAAAATCTTGATAAAAAAAAATTATGTAGAAAAAATTTCATAGATATAAAAATTTTCTATAGAAAAAACTTTTACATAGAAAAATTTTCTATAGAAAAAATTTTTATATAGAAATTTTTTCTATAGAAAAAAATTATATAGAAAAATTTTTATATAGAAAACAATTTTTGTATAAAAAATTTTAATGGTTTAACTTCCAAAAAAATAATTCTAAACCTTGAAATAAAACTGTTAAATTCCTTGAGCATCATTCCCCATTTGACCTCAGTTGTGATACTCAAAATATAGTCGGTTTTGTCTAAACACTTATATAATTTTTTTTATTATTTTAATAATCAAAATTTATTTAGAAACAACAGTAGAGATTTTAATAATTTTAAGTCAAGTTTTATCTATGTTCACAAATCTATTTAATTCTTGATACGAGTATATCTATGCCACTTGGTGGCAAATAATTTCCAATCTAAACAGTCTATACTATTTATAAGACATTTGTTATATAACAAAACTTAATGATAATATTAATTTATTACAAGGGAATAAAATATAAATATTTTTAATATTAGCTCAGTTCACAATTCGTTGTAAAAGGGCTACAATCATAGCATTTGCAAGCACAGTGTAACACAAAAAAAAAAAAAAAAAAACAAAAAGTGGATGAGCCCAAACTCATCCACTATTTTTTAGAAAGTCCCAAAAATCAGGGGTCTCGGTATCATTTTGTAAATATCACCGAAGCTCCAAGGTCCGAGGAGAAAATATCGACATAACAGTAAATGTCATGATCTTCTAGTTCTTCTCTTCGAAAGACTTCCATGGTAGTACGACTATAAAACAGAAAAGAAAACTCTTCCAATATCTCTCGACGTCTTCTTTATGGTTGTTCCTGTTGCCAAGATGAGCACAAGGCCCATATTTAATGACAAACGGATAATCAACACGTTACGGATTTGAAAACGTATTCCCTTTCGTTCAAAATTATTCAAGTGTTTAATTACTAATGTAAAATTTTACTTTTACGTTTTTCATTATAACTGGAAAATTTTCAGCTTTCGCCTCAAATTTAGGACCGACTAACTCGTGACCAACCACTGTTCACACGAAACCCTTCTCCACTTCAGTCCTCCAAGGTCTCATTCGATTATTTGCTACTACCACCAAGATCTACCTATGCAGGCTTAAGACAAACACTTCTTTGCTCACTATTGTACCCTCCTACGCACTAAAGTTTCAAAGTTTATAATCCAATCGAAATTGAACATAAACCATCTACTTTAGCGGTAATGTATAGGTATACAACTTAAGCACAATCCATTTTAAGGGCCAGTTGCTTCGCAGGTGAGTTGTTAAACACTCCATAGCGGATAACGACTTTCATGTCTATCGTCCTGCTGTTTTAAGCAACCAACGCCTTTCATGGTATCTGTATGAGCTGTTAATTTGGGCACCGTAACATTACGTTTGGTTCCCAGTTCTGCCAGTTCTGCTTACCAAAAGGGGCCCATTAAATCACAACCACAATTTTCATACCAAGAAAGGTTAGGTTCTTACCCGCTTACAGTTTGAGAATTGGTTAATCATTAGGTCTAATCATTCGCTTTACCATATCAGATTATTTTACATAATTTTTAAATGTACCAGCTATCCTGAGGGAAGCTTCGAGAAGAACCAGCTACTAGATGGTTCGATTGGTCTTTCGCCCAAATACTTAATTCTGACAGGTCCTATAGACCTGGACATGGGGAAATAAATAAGTAAAAAATATTCTTTTTTAGATTTTTTGTGATTTTGATCAAGATGAAGTTTTTTTGATTTAAGATCTTAACAATTTTTGTTCCCTATGACAAGAGCTACAACTCTATTTCAAAGAGTGAATCGAAATTCCGAACGGTTTGCAAGATATGAGCCTGAGAAAATGATCACTTTTTGCAAAAATAACAACGATACTCCGAATCCTCAAAAAAATTAAGGATGAGTTTGGACAAAGTTAGGAGACACGTTTTTATACCCTTCACCACCGTAGATGGAAAGGAAAGTTATAAGTTTGTGCTGATGTATGTAACGCATAGAAATATTTGTCTTAGACCCACCTTTCAGTATACCAATAGGCTTAAAATCACTTTCTGAGTCGGTTTCTGAGTCGATGGCTGGCTGGACCCCCATATAAACCATGTAATTAAAGTACAGGTCGCAATTCTAAAGATAATTTGATGAAATTTGGCACAGATCATTTTTTTTTATAGTGGGACTATGGCTATTGAAATTGGTCAAAATCGGTCAATTATTTGTGGTACCTCCCATAGGTCCCACTTCCCGGAATTAATATATTGGCCACAAATATCAATATTTTTTCATGAAATTTAAAACAGATACTGCTTAAGTAAACCTAAATTGCTGTACTAAATTTCGTTGAAATTGGTCCACATTTGACCATAGCTCTCATACAAACTCGTGTGTCAAAATGCACTAAATGAGACAAAAACAAGTAAGAAAGCGCTATGGTCGGTCAAACCCGACCATACGATACCCTTCACCACTATGGTCAAAGTTGTTCTTTCCCTGTATAAAGACAAACATTTGCTAAATTTTGCCATCATATAAACATTTTCCCAAAACATATATTTAAACTGTTTCCGTCATTTGGACTTATATGAGAGCTAGGGTCAAATGTGGACCGATTATCGAAATTTGGCAAATTGATTACAGTTGTTACAAAAATTATGTATGCAAAAAATAAACTCAAAATTTTCATTATCTTTAGATTTACGAGCGTTTTAGTGATTTTGTGTCTCATTAAGTGCGTTTTTAAAGAAGAGTTTGTATGGGAGCTATGGTCAAATGTGGACCGATTTCAACAAAATTTGGTACAGTGATTTTAGTTTATATAAGCAGTATTTGTCTTAAATTTCATGAAAAAATATTGATATTTGTGGCCAATATGTCAATTCCGGGAAGTGGGACCTATGGGAGGTACTATAAATAATGGACCGATTTTGACCAATTTCAAAAGTCATGGTCCCATTATCAAAAAAATGATCTGTACCAAATTTTATCAAACTATCTCTAGAATTGCGACCTGTAGTTTGATTACAAGGTTTACATGGGGGTCCAGCCAGCCAGACGGACGGACGGACGGACATCGCTAAATCGACACAGAAAGTGATTCTAAGCCTATTGGTATACTAAAAGGTGGGTCTAAGACAAATATTTCTATGCGTTACATACATCAGCACAAATTTATAATACCCTTTCCACCTATGGTGGTGAAGGGTATAATTAAGGATGAGTTTGGACAAAGTTAGGAGACACGTTTTTATACACTTCACCACCGCAGATGGAAGGAAAATTATAAGTTTGTGCTGATGTATGTAACGCATAGAAATATTTGTCTTAGACCCACCTTTCAGTATACCAATAGGCTTAGAATCACTTTCTGATTCGATTTAGCGATGTCCGTCCGTCCGTCTGGCTGCCTGGCTGGACCCCCATATTAACCTTGTAATCAAACTGCAGGTCGCAATTCTAAAGATAAATTGATGAAATTTGGCACAGATCATTTTCTTGATAATTGGACCATGGCTATTGAAATTCGTCAAAATCGGTCAATTATTTATGGTACCTCCCATGGATTCCACTTCCCGGAATTGATATATTGGCCACAAAAATCATTATTTTTTCATGAAATTTAAAACAAATACTGATTATGTAAACTTATGTAAACAAAATCACTGTACCAAATTTCGTTGAAATCGGTCTACATTTGACCATAGCTCCCATACAAACTCTTTTCTCAAAACGCACTAAATGAGACAAAATTCACAAACGCTCGTAAAAACGTCAAAGATAATGAGAATTTTAAGTTTATTTTTTGCATACATAATTTTTGTAACAACTGTAATCAATTTGCAAGATCAATTTCGAGATAATCGGTCCACATTTGACCCTAGCTCTCATATAAGTCAAAATGACAAAAACAGCTTAAATATATAAGTCTTTAGAAAATGTTTGTATGATGGCAAAATTTAGCAAGTATTTGTCTTTATACAGGAAAAAGAACACCTTTGACCATAATGGTGAAAGGTATCGTTTGGTCGGTCTTGACTGACTATAGCACTTTCTTACTGGTTTCATTTGCTATAATGATTTGCAAATGCTACAAATGCCAGCCTATTTGTAAGGGATTATGAACTGGTCTATTGATTTTCACTCTTCCATTGTTTGTTTAACAAAACAATTTAATTAATTTTATTATATTTAAATTAAAACTTTTTATATAAAGGGCTTAAATACTTATATAAATATAAATTTTTAAAGAATTATTTCATTACAAAAATGAAATATTTGTCTTTGTAGTAGAAGATTTCATAATCAATATTTAAATTCTATTAATTAACTTACATTCAAATATTAAAGACATATACAAAAATTTGTTTGTTTGTTTTTTTTTTTCTAGTTTAAATATTTTCTTTTTGTGGATTAATTTTTAAATATCTTTTTTTTTTGTATAATAAGTGATTTTAAATAGTTTAACACATACATTCAAACATACATACAAACATTTATGTAAGTAAATTCTCAACAAATACACTTAAACATTTTTCATAACATTTGTCATATGTTTTTGTTTGAATGTTATTTTTTTTCATGTTTTCATATTTCTAATATTTTTTTCTTCTAATTTTAATTTAATGAAAAAATTTTATAACAATAAATTTCAATTTGTTTGGTTGTTTTCAATTATTTTAAATATCATTTATTTGGTGTAAATTAAATTTTTATTGCTAAATCTGCTTGTTTTTGTTGTTTGATTTTGAATTTATATAAAATAAATTTTATTTTTTGTTGTTGTTGTTATTTTTTTTGTAAATATTTACTGCATACTGCAATCCTCGGAAGCATTATTAATTTGTTGTTTGGTTTTACGGGAGGCCCTCCTTATCAAGGATCTGCATGTTTTTATAGTTGTAAATTGGATTTTAGTAATAAATTGTATAAAGAAAGAATTAAAATAATAGGATTATTTTTTTTAACAAATTTTTAAATTTATTAATAATAATTATAATTTTACATAACAAAAAATGTTTTTTTCTGTTATATATTTTAAATATGTTATGAATTTAGGAAGAGATTACGAGAAAGTCTTAGTTCTTCTACCCACCATTAAAAAGTATAAGGGGTATAGATTGTTAAAAAATCAAAACCTGTCAGTCTGAACAAAGTTTGTGCTGATTATACTACCATAGGTGGAGATATTTGTCTAAGACCCTTTTAGTATACCAAGAGGCTTAGAATCACTTTCTGAGTCGATTTAGCGATGTCAGTCCGTCTAGACGTCTCACAGTAATATAACTGCAAAAAATAGAAGTAGTGATCCTACAACCATGAAATTTAGTGCACTAATTTAGTTTTATATAGATAAGAAAAATTAAACAAAACTTTGAAATCCGTCAACTCCTTCGGGTACCTCCCTTAGACCCTCAATTTTTTACTTATTTTTCTTCTCAATGTATAACCCGCAATTTTCACCATAATTTCATGAAAATCGGCACAACTCTATTATTTAACCCAAAAAAGAGCTCCACTAGTTTTGGTTGAAATCCGTCAACTCCTTGAGTTGCCTCCCCTGGACCCCCATTTTTTCACATATTTTTATTCTCAATTTTCAATCAAATTTGATAAAATTTGATACACTTCCATTTTTTTATCCAAAAATGAGCTCTAATAATTTTGGTTGAAATCTGTCTACTCCTTGGGGTACCTCCCTTGGACCCTAATTTTTTTCATCTATTTTCCTTCTCAATGTATAACCCGAAATTTTGAATAGAATTGAAAAAAATTTTACACACTTTTTTTTTGATCCAAAAAAGAGCTGTACTAATTTTGGTTGAAATCCGTCGACTCCTTGGGGTACCTCATTTGAACCCCCGTCTTTCACTTATTGTCCTTCTCAATGTATAAACCCCAATTTCAAACTGAATTTGATAAAATTTAGCACACTTCTAGTTTTTGATCCAATAAAGAGCCCTACTAATTTTGTTTGAAATCCGTTGACTTTTTGGGGTAAATCCATTGGAACACCATTTTTTCACTTATTTTCCTTCTCAATCATTCGCTTTACCATATAAGATTATTTTACATAATTTTTAAATGTACCAGCTATCCTGAGGGAAGCTTCGAATGGTACCAGCTACTAGATGGTTCGGTTGGTCTTTCGCCCAAATACTTAATTCTGACAGGTCCTATGGACCTGGACATGGGATAAAAGTAAGAAATATTTTTTTTTTAGATTTTTTGTGATTTTGATCAAGATGAAGTTTTTTGATTTAATATCTTAACAATTTTTGTTCCCTATGACAAGAGCTACAACTCTATCTCAAAGAGTGAATTAAAATTCCGAACGGTTTGCATGATATGAGCCTGAGAAAATGATCACTTTTTGCAAAAATAACAACGATACTCCGAATCCTAATAAAATTAAGGATGAGTTTGGACAAAGTTAGGAGACAAGTTTTTATACCCTTCACCACCGTAGATGGAAAGGAAAACTATAAGTTTGTGCTGATGTATGTAACGCATAGAAATATTTGTCTTAGACCCACCTTTCAGTAAACCAATAGGCTTAGAATCACTTTCTGAGTCGATGGCTGGCTGAACCCCCATGTAAACCATGTAATTAAAGTACAGGTCGCAATTCTAAAGCTAATTTAATGAAATTTGGCACAGATAATTTTTTTGATAGTGGGACCATGGCTATTGAAATTAGTCAAAATCGGTCGATTATTTGTGGTACCTCCCATAGGTCCCACTTCCCGGAATTAATATATTGGCCACAAATATCAACATTTTTTCATGAAATTTAAAACAGATACTGCTTAAGTAAACTAAAACCACTGTACTAAATTTCGTTGAAATCGGTCCACATTTGATCATAGCTCTCATACAAACTCGTGTGTCAAATCATCTAAAATCACTAAAACGCTCGTAAAGCTGAAGATAATGAGAATTTTGTGTTGATTTTTTGCATACATAATTTTTGTAATCTGTAATCAATTTGCCAAATTTTGAGATACCTCCCTTGGACCCCCATTTTTTCATCTATTTTCCTTCTCAATGTATAACCCGAAATTTTGAAAAGAATTGAAAAAAATTTTACACACTTTTATTTTTTGATCCAAAAAAGAGCTGTACTAATTTTGGTTGAAATCCGTCGACTCCTTGGGGTACCTCATTTGGACCCCCATCTTTCACTTATTGTCCTTCTCAATGTATAAACCCCTATTTCAAACTGAAGTTGATAAAATTTAGCACAAATCTAGTTTTTGATCCAATAAAGAGCCCCACTAATTTTGTTTGAAATCCGTTGACTTTTTGGGGTACCTCCATTGGAACACCATTTTTCACTTATTTTCCTTCTCAATGTATTACCCGCAATTTTCAATAGAATTTGATAAAATTTGGTATACTTTTATTTTTTAATCCTAGAAAGAACTCTACTAATTTTGGTTGAAATCCGTTGACTTTTTGGGGTACCTGCCTCAAACCCCTATTTTTTTCATTTATTTTTATTCTCAATGAATAAGGCTAACTTCTCAATAAAATTTAGTGAAATTCGTCAAATGCCTATTAGTTGATCCAAGAAAGAACTCTTCCAATTTTTATTGAAATCCGTAGACTCGTAAATCTTAAGATAATGTAATTTGAACTAATGTTAGGATTAATAACTAAAATTTAATTAAAAATTTAAGCCTAAAGGTATGCAATGCTTTTTTTATTATAAGCAATATTCCTTACTTGTTTATACCCTTCACCACTATATGTGGAAAGGGTATTATAAGTTTGTGCTGATGTATGTAACGCATAGAAATATTTGTCTTAGACCAACCCTTTAGTATACCAATAGGCTTAGAATCCCTTTCTGAATCGATTTAGCGATGTCAGTCCGTCCGTCTGGACGACTCACTTGACCCACATGTAAACATTGTAATCAAACTACAGGTCGCAATTGTAAAGATAATTTGATGAAATTTGGCACAGATCATTTTTGGCTGTTGAAATTCGTCAAAATCGGGGTATTATTTATGGTACCTCCCATAGGTTCCACTTCCCGGAATTGATATATTTTCCACAAATATCAATATTTTTTCCTGAAATTTTAAACATATATCACTATACCAAATTTTATTGAAATCGGTCCACATTTGACCGTAGCTCCCATACAAATTCTTCTTTAAAAACGCACTAATTGATACAAAAATTAATAAAACGCTCGCATAATTTTTGTAACAACTGTTGTCCATCTGATAAATTTCGAGATAATCGGTCAACATTTGACCCTAGCTCTCATATAAATCGAAAAGACGGAAACATCTTAAATATATAAGTTTTGAGAAAATGTTTATATGATGGCAAAATTTAACAAATATTTGTCTTTTTACAGGAAAAAGAACACCTTTGACCTTAGTGGTGAAGGGTATCATATGGTCGGCCTTGACCGACTTTAGCACTTTCTTACTTGTATTTTTTTTAATTTGATATTGAAATTGAGCGAAAAAGGTTCATATTCCCATACCATCAAAAATAATATTGCATTTGTATCTATATCATATATCATTTTTGACTTTGTCTTTTACTCTTTAAATCTATGCCTTAAAGCCATATTATATCTCAATCTTCATTTTATTTGTTTATTGTCTATCCCTGTTATGAGTCTTTCTTATAATATCTCATAAATTCATGACATATATTTCAAATAGAATTAAAAATTACCTTGATCTGGGTTTTAATTTAGCATCACTACTAGAGGCTGGATCCACTGCTTCGACTAGGCTGGATTTCTTATCACTTGAAATGGATGGACTTGCATTGCGATTTTTATCTGAAAAAGGAAAGAAAATATTGTTTGATCAGACCAAAAGGTGACAATTTTCTTAAAAATTAAATCTTTAAGATAGAACAAACATTTTGGAGGTCCAAAATGTTATTGTGGATATTCCTGAAAAATATTTAATGGGTTGAATCGGAAAATACTGTTTCCTTTTTGTCCTAAACTTTCTATCGTTCTTATTCTTTTAGCAGCCAACTGAAAAGGTACGCAAAATAAAACTCCTTGCTTCAATTCTAAAACTAATTCTATTGTTTTATTTCTATTTCTTTTTTCATCCATTTGCTCGCTGGGTTTGTTGAGCTTTTTGTTCCAGATAAACAAAATAATTTAATTATTTTGTTTATCTACAATTCTCGGCTCAGAGGTTGTTTGACATTTTCAACTCTCCACAGAGACTCCTATTGTTCATTCCTTCACCCCTTCATTTGGCCCGATCGACCGGATAAAACCGCTGGAAGTGCTCTCTTACTCTCTGAGATTTCTTTGGACTGCTCATTCCCATCAACATCTTTACATACAAATTTATAATTGTTAATACATATTCCAAGGTACGTTTTGTTTTTGCTAAGTCTTCGAAGTGCAGTTAGGCAAAATTCCTTTAAAAGAATAGTCATTTATTAAAATTAAAAAACACATTTTTTTTTTGGTCGTAAATTAAAAATAAAATTTGCTAAATTAATTATTAAAAGTGTCTAAAAATTTTGCTACTTACACACTAAATAACAAGGAAACACATAATTGCTAAATTTTCGGATACTTCCAAAAAATAAATTAAAATTAGAAAAAATAGAATCTACACAGAAATAAGTTAAAAGTGCTAAAATTACAATACTACATACATAAATATTTTAAAAAATTGTCAAAATTACATATTAATATATCAGTGCTAATAACCTTAAATCTACAAATAAATTTACACATTAAAATACCTTACAACCTAAATTACATGCATTTAAAAAAAAACCATCGAAATAAATAATTTTACAACAGAAAAATTAAAAACAAAAATTTTAAAGAATTTTATTTTAAATTAAATAAAAAGTGGAAGAGGAAGTGGAAGAGATAAGCAAGAATCAGGAATAGAAAAAAAATTGGAAAATTCTTAAGCTAAAGTGAAAATATTTTCATTCAAATTTCGATACAAAGTTTTTGGACAACTTGGAAGAATCTTCATCATCGAAGCGATCGCTACCAGTAAGTCATATTTCATCAATTTTTTTATTCCATCGCATTATTCAAAGGACAAAATCTGTGGTTATTTCATGTCACCATTTCGTCCATATTTTTTCAACATTTCAAAATTAATATATGATTTACGTTATTTTTCGTTTCTTACATTACCGAAGAATGTTATGTTAAAACCATTGCTCTTGAGTGATATTCAAATGTGCACTTTATTATCAAACTCTTTACTACATTTGCAGTCTCTTGCTCAGTGAATAATTTATTCAATTATCGCCCTCTGATTTTGGTTTGCTCTTGCTTTACTTTAAATTGGTTGTGATATTCTCTTACAATTTATTCTACATTGTAATACCATCACTGCTGTTAACACTCTTGATTGTGAGCTTTTACATCTCTTATAATAAGAGACTCATTATTTTACAGTAAGCTCTCTCTCATATTTCGAATTAATTTCGTTTTGGTTCCAATTGTTTTTAAAGTTACAAACTTACAAATCTACATAATTTTATCAGTGTTGCCGATGATTTTTTTATTAAAAAATATATTAAAAATATATTTTGTTAAAAAATATAGTAAAAATATATTTTATTAAAAAATATATTATATATTTTCTTTTTTTATCATCATTCCTGTCAACAATTCTGTCAACAATTTTTTTTCGGAACTAAAAATTAAAAATAAATTAAATATAAAATTTGTACACTAGAAGATATAAATTATATTGAAAAGATTTTATCTAACTTATTAAAATATTTGTGCCAAATCTTTTAAAATTTTTAAAAATAAGTTAAAAACAACCAAAAACAAAATAGTGGAAATATTCTTAAATAACTTGTTTAACTAAATAAATTTATTAAGTGGAAAGTTTTAGCAACAAACTAAAAACAAATATTTTTTTTGGAATCTCTTTTTCTAAATAAAACTAACTAAAACTATACTAAACTTCTAAAAAACTTATTAGCTAAAAAACATAAATACAAACATTTAAAAATTTTCAACAATTTTCGCTATAAAAAAGGTACTGGTCCATTGTACCTCACGGCAATACTGTTTGCAAATACACAGATTTACAAAATAATAGCTGTTTTCGCCTGATAAAACTTAATTTTGGAATATTTTTTGATTCTGATTTTGATTTTTTTTCGCATGCAATACTTATTTCTATAATTAGTTTGGAGTTTCATTAAATATTTTGCAATTCTTTACCTACAACTAAAAATAAAACAATTTTGAAACTCGTTTCTATTAAACTAAAAGAAAACTACAATTAGTTTATTTTTCGTGGAGATTTTTTAAACACAACTGTTTTGCAAATCAGAAACCTTTTTGAAATACTTTTTGTTATTTCTTGTTTCTGATCGTCATAGTAAATATATATTATTAAAACTACAAAATTACTTGTAACATAAGATATTTTCGCTTTCATATTGTTTTGTTTTATTTCCTTCAAATTATTTTGTTTAATTTTTGACCGGACAATATCGACGAACAGACCTAATACGCAAATCATTTTCATAAATACATACATGCACTTTCCAGTAAAACAAAGTTCAATGAACTTAAAGTAAAATTTTTATGTACCAGAGTATATAGGATTTGCTCAACAGCTGATCGCTCTCCCAGCAAACATTTGTTTTGCGTTTTATTAAAAAATATTGTTTGATAAAATTTTAATTTTAATCAATTAGAATCTTGTTGGGTTTTCATTATTTTCAAGATCGTGTACAAGTGAGTATTTTGTTTATACAAAATAGCTCTTCGTTCCATCATTTATATCAATTAAGGGTTTATTATTTACTGACCTACTTAAGGAAATCGTTTTTATTGACAAAATAAAACGATTTAGTTCTACATTTTCGTTATCGTGTCTGAATTACTCTAGCTTTCATTAACATTTGAACATTTCTACACATTTGGTGCCGGTTGTGTACATTCATACGCTATTAAAAACATTTTAAGACCCAGTTCGGCACAAATAATTCGATTTTTTTTCATCATTTTTGCATTTTCTTTTCGTTCAAATATTAATTGATTTTCTAAGCCAAAATGTCTTTAGACCAATTCATTCGTTTGGCTGACAGTATTGTCGAGTTCGAGTCTGACCTAAATAATGACCAGTTTCCAGTGACTTCGCTTCATGCTTTGGATGTCCACCGGTATGAACTTAAGTCTAACTGGTCACTTACGAAGGGAGCCTACGAACGATACTTAGCCGAAGTGGAAAAAGAGCCTGAAGATCCCGAGAATCCCACAAATATTGAGCCCATAAAGATGAAATACAAAAGTACGTATTCCACGTATTGTAACTGTTTAACAAAACTTTATGAGTTGTCTGATGGAATACGTTCTCAGCCTACTTCTCATCTAGAAACGCCCTCTCGTCCATCGGAAATTCCAATACAACCGAGTACTTCCAGGGATATCGGACTTCAGTCAGCAACTTCAAATATTTCTCACAGTATTCACCTGCCTCCTATAGAGATAGAAACGTTTTCTGGTAATTATGCTTCATGGCCCACTTTTAGAGACTTATTCACCGCAGTTATTGCAAATTCAAGAGCTAGCAATATAGAGAAGCTTTTCTTTCTCATTCAGAAAACAAAAGGTGAGGCTAAGGAAATAGTCCAAAGGGTGCCACTCACTAATGCTGGTTTTGATGTCGCATGGAGAAATTTATGTCTTCGGTTTGAGAATCGCCGAGTCTTAGTGAATGGTCAATTGAAAATTCTTTTCAATCTTCAGACCATTCACTCTGAATCTGGTAAAGCTCTCAAACAGTTACAACGAGACATTAATTCGTGCATATCCGTTCTGAACATTTACCATATCAGTGTATCTAGCTGGGACCCAATTTTCGTCTTCATTTGTACCAGTAAGCTTCCGGAAATCACACTGACATTGTGGGAGCAGGAACTGAAGGACAAGACCAGCCTTCCAAGATGGTCTGAGTTAGATGAATTCCTTACAAATAGGTATAGGACCCTCGAATCGGTTTTGGAGATTCGTGGGTCAAATAGTTCTAAAAATCCAAAAAGTCATTCTAATTCTAACTCCAATTCAAATAACAAAGTCCACAGCTTCCAGGCCAATGTGTCCAGTCCCCAATGTCAGCTTTGTCCAAAAGAAAACCACATTATTCGAAAATGTTCAAAGTTTCTAAAGATGGGCTATCAGCAAAGACTTTCTGAGATAAAAAAAGGTGGCTTGTGTATAAACTGCTTTTCGAAAACCCACAGCGTTCGAAACTGCACAAGCAAACATAGCTGCTTCAAGTGTCAGAAAAGGCATAATACACTTTTGCATAAAGATGTTGATAGCTCCTGTACATCTTCACAATCTCCAACCACTAGCTCAAATACAAACTACAATTCGGGATCACACACGCGGCCTCATTCAACTAATATACAGTCCACAGATAGTCCAAGTTCTAGTTCCAATAGTTCTAATTTAAACCCCAATTCCTCATCATATACACGTCAACATCCGAATAACACTCAGTCACCTAACACCTCGAATTCTAATAGAGTACAATCGTGTTTTGCTACACAATCTAAAGGAGTGTTATTGGGTACTGCTTGGGTGAAGATATGCCATTCGGGAATGGAATATCAAGCTCGTGCATTAGTGGATTCGGGATCTGAAGGAACTTTTATTTCTGAAAGATTGTCTAATATTCTTCAACTGCCTTCAGAACGCACTAATGCACAGATTTCGGGGTTAAACAATTCGGTTACTGCTAAGGTCCAACGTCAGTGTTCATTTGTCTTAGGTTCATCAATGAATAGTGATTTTCAGATTCCAGTTGTAGCACTCGTGGTTCCACAACTTTCAAATAATCTTCCATCGAAGACCATTCCTAATTCTCTCTTTTCGAATCTTCCCAATATTCCATTGGCTGATCCCAAGTTTTATTGTAGTGGGAAGATTGATTTGTTGATTGGCGGTGATCTTTTTCCCTTGATTATTCGATCTGGGATAAAGCACCACGTCTGCGATTCTCTTATAGCTCAGGAGACGGTCTTTGGTTGGATTCTTACTGGTCCAATTTCTCATAGTTCTAGTTCAAGCCCAGTAATTTCATCACATTTCTGCGAAATTTCTTTAGATAAAGAAATTTCACGTTTCTGGGAGGTGGAGAATCTTCCACGGAAGAACTATTTATCTCCTTCCGATCAATTCTGCGAAGATCTATTTATTCGAACTACCAGACGAAATTCTGATGGTAAATATATAGTTTCTCTGCCTTTTAAAGATAGCTTTCAGGAATCTGTTAGCTTAGGCCATTCAAGATCAAGTGCAATGGCACAATTTTTCTGTAATGAAGCCAGATTAGTTCGGACTCCTGCTTCTAAAATTGATTACGATAATGTGGTCCAAGAATATGAGGATTTGGGTCATATGGTAAAGGTCAATTCTCCTAATGTTTCTGATAGTTCCAGAGTTTATTACTTGCCACATCATGCGGTTATTAAGCCCGATAGTACAACTACGAAAGTTCGTGTAGTTTTCAACGCATCGGCTCCATCGTCCAACGGGCAAAGTTTAAACTCCTTGCTTCATATTGGTCCAGTTCTCCAAAATGATCTTGTTCTACTTATTCTAAAATGGCGCTTCTATAGATATGTATTCAATGCGGACATTCAAAACCAGCATTAGTGAGTGGCACCCTTTGGACTATTTCCTTAGCCTCACCTTTTGTTTTCTGAATGAGAAAGAAAAGCTTCTCTATATTGCTAGCTCTTGAATTTGCAATAACTGCGGTGAATAAGTCTCTAAAAGTGGGCCATGAAGCATAATTACCAGAAAACGTTTCTATCTCTATAGGAGGCAGGTGAATACTGTGAGAAATATTTGAAGTTGCTGACTGAAGTCCGATATCCCTGGAAGTACTCGGTTGTATTGGAATTTCCGATGGACGAGAGGGCGTTTCTAGATGAGAAGTAGGCTGAGAACGTATTCCATCAGACAACTCATAAAGTTTTGTTAAACAGTTACAATACGTGGAATACGTACTTTTGTATTTCATCTTTATGGGCTCAATATTTGTGGGATTGAACAATAGGAGTCTCTGTGGAGAGTTGAAAATGTCAAACAACCTCTGAGCCGAGAATTGTAGATAAACAAAATAATTAAATTATTTTGTTTATCTGGAACAAAAAGCTCAACAAACCCAGCGAGCAAATGGATGAAAAAAGAAATAGAAATAAAACAATAGAATTAGTTTTAGAATTGAAGCAAGGAGTTTTATTTTGCGTACCTTTTCAGTTGGCTGCTAAAAGAATAAGAACGATAGAAAGTTTAGGACAAAAAGGAAACAGTATGGTGGACATTGGGTCCAAACTGACAGCTAGTTTTAGGCGTTATTAGTGAAAGAGATGGCATGATTTTGACAACTTGCAGCGTTGCAAGAATAGTTGCAAACATGCCCACTACTATTTTAATGCAGGAGTCGGAAAGTGACTTTTGGCATTAACATTGCCGCCCGCCTTGCAGGATTGCAAATTTGAACAAATGTCAGTTTGGTCTCATCCACAATACTGCTCCTAGAAGAAAGGAATAATAAAAATTATATTAGAAATTCATTTTGACTAAAAACTAAATTAGAATAATTTTCATTGTATATTATTTTTGTTATATTGTAATTCATAATTCAGTTTTATATTATAATAATTGGATACGTAATGTTTTTACTATATGTGCCTAAAGAAGTGCATTTTTCTACAAAATTATAACGAACATGGACCATATATGGTCCATCCAAAAAGGGTACTCTGGGCCGTAGGAAATCCAATTTTGGATATGATGCCCTCGCAAATTACTTTAGGATAAAGATCGACCCCAATGATAATGTCAATGGAGCCGGACTCATAGAATTTTGAGTCAGCTAGGAAGATATCTTTAAAATTTTTTCTATAACAATCCGGAAGAGAATGTGTTGGCGTACAAAGAGTGATTCTATTGTCAACTCTGAATGTGCCTTCTATCTTTGAAGAAGAATCGTATCGCGATTTTAAAACTAGTTGGCATATGGTCTCATCATTCAAAGAGTATGCGTCCAAGTCTAATTTGTTGACTAAAGCCTTCGACACTCGACTGACTACCGAACCGGAATCCAATAAACACCGGGCATTTGCAGTCTTTGATCCAATTTTAACTAACACCGTAGGATGTAGAGTGATGGTGTTTTGCCTCAAAATGGTTGAGAGTGTAGCTTTAGAGGATGTTGGCGGAGAGGATTCACGTCTAGTCTTGGAAGAAGAGGAGGTGCTTCGAGCTTTGGTGGAAGTAGACGGCTTTCGAGTGGGAGATCGAGAACGTGAACGCGATTTTGATTCAGAAGGCAGAAGATCCTTCATGAGTCTCGGATGGACATGGAGAAGTGTGTGGTGAAACTTATGGCAGTTCTTACAACCATGTTTCGAAAAGCATGTTCCATGTGAGTGGTCATGAGCGAGACAATTCGTACAGTACTTGTGGTCGCGGACTGTACGAATCCGTTCTGCCATGTTCATTGCCAAGAATTTTCTACACTTGCGAAGCAGATGTGGGCGTTTACAGAGGCGGCAAGGAAATGCATTATAATTTGCCGGGAAACCTCGTGATACCTTTTTGGAGTTTGATTTTCTTGACGAAGATGATGGTTTAGGCATGATGAAACTGAAAAAGAGAAATAATTGAAAATATTATGTTGTTGCGATTAATCGGTGGGAAGTAGGATAAGCTTTACTATCGGACGAGTAATAACGCCGCGTTGTGTAAGAATTTCAGCTACTCGTACTCGATTGTCCGAACCAGAATAGATTTTGGTAACTCTGCCAAGTCTCCAAGAATTTGGTGGAAGGTTTTCATCTTTGATCACTACCATTGCTCCTTCTTCAATGTTAATTTCAGGTCTCTGCCATTTGTTCCTTTTACTCATTTCCTTCAGGTACTCATTTTTCCATCTAGTACAGAAATTCTGATTAATGAGTTTTAACCGTTGCCACCGATTTGTTATTGAAATTGAAGTTTCGGTAATCTGAGGATCCACTGGAGCTAAAATTGGAGAGCCGATAAGAAAGTGGCCAGGAGTTAAGGCGCAAAGGTCAGTAGGATTAGTCGAATTCGGAGATATTGGTCTAGAATTGAGACATGATTCAATTTTGGACAATAATGTGGACAATTCTTCAAACGTATATTTGGAGTTCGCAGCTATCTTTCGGAAATGCGTTTTGAAACTTTTTACTCCAGCTTCCCACAATCCGCCCATATGTGGAGCTCCAGCTGGAATGAAATGCCAAGAAATATTCTGATGTGCATAATTGGCCAAAGTAGCTTGCTGGGAAGTTTGAATGAATTCCTTTGCCAATATTATCGAAGCGCCAACGAAAGTTGTACCATTGTCGGAATGAAGGTGAAGTGGACAACCTCGTCGCGAAACGAATCGGCTGAATGCCGCTAGAAATGTCGGAGTAGAAAGATCTGAAGTAGCTTCGAGATGAATCGCTTTGGTGGAAAAGCAAACGAAAACGCAGACGTAGCCTTTTGAAATTCTGCAAGCTCTTCCAGAATAGCTCTTAATGTCAAATGGTCCAGCGAAGTCTAGGCCTGTGTGCGTGAAAGGACGCGAAATTTCTGTCCTTTCGGAGGGTAAAGCTGCCATTAATTGCTTCTGACATCGTTTCTTGTATATGACGCAAATCTTGCATTTGTTAATTGTAGTTTTGATGAGATTCTTAGCTTTCGGTATCCAATATTGAGTCCTTATCAATCGTAGAACAAGTTGGTTTCCTCCATGAAGACTTATGTCGTGAACGAATTTGACTAGAAGCCGAGAAAACTGACAATTATAAGGAATTATAATTGGATGCTTTTCGTTATATGTGAGTCCTGGCGAAGATTCTAGTCTGCCACATGAACGAATTATGCCTTCTGGATCGATAAAAGGATTTAGATTTAGAATATTACTCGATTTGGATATGTTTTGTCTTGCGGAAAGAGCTTTGTACTCATCTGGGAAACAAACCTTTTGGCAAATCGAAATAAATTGATTTCGAACTGATGAAATCTCAAAACTAGATAATTCTAGGGAATTTTGGCAGAAACTGGATCTGTATCGATGATGAGTTCGGTAGAAGAACCGATAGACATATGCCATTACACGCATTGCCTTGTTGAACGAGGAAAATCTTTCCAAGAGATCTTCGTATTCGGAGAAGTATGAAAAGTGCGTTCGGACAGATTTTACTTCAAGTTCAGTATTTGGAATGCAGGAAAAATCCGTATTAGGCCATTGAGTTTTGTCGTTTTTCAGCCATGTTGGTCCAAACCACCACAACTCGTTGTTTTGCAGGTCCTTTGGATAAACTCCTCGACTAGCAAGATCGGCTGGATTCGACTCCGAACTAACGTGATTCCATTGGGAGTAGTTGATCACTTGGGAAATTTTCGAAACCCGGTTTGCCACAAACGTTAACCAGCTACATGGTGGTTTTGCTAGCCAGGAAAGCACTATCGTTGAATCTGTCCAGCAGTGAACGGAATATTTCTGGATGTCTAATCTTGGTAACAATGTTTCTACCATTTCTGCCAGAAGAACTGCCCCACAAAGCTCTAATCTTGGAATAGATAGAGTTTTTATAGGAGCCACCTTAGTTTTGGATGATATAAGGTGAGTGGAAATAGATTTGAAATCATCGATACGAACATATAAGACCGCTGCGTATGCCTTTTCAGAGGCATCACAGAATCCATGGAATTGGATTTCGGTCTTTGGACAATAATCAATCCATCTTGGAATACGAATGGTATTGATACTAGAATAGTTTGCTTGAAAAGTTTTCCATTGAAGAAGTGTCTCTGGAGTGAGAACTTCATCCCAACCAGTCTTATCCATCCAAATCTTCTGCATTAGTATCTTGGCTAGCACAATGCAGGGTGCTAACCATCCAGCAGGGTCGAACAATTTTGCTATCTGGGAAAGAACCTCCCTCTTCGTGAAATCTGAAGACTCTGGAAACGAACAAGAAGTGAAGTAGAAATCATCCGAACATGCATTCCATCGGATGCCTAAGGTTTTGGCGGAACTGTTGTCTTCAAATTTCAGAAAGTCCTCGTGAAGCAAATGGTCTGGTGGGATATCAGCTAGAATGTCTTTCGAATTGGATGTCCATTTCCTAAGTGGGAAGCCAGCGGATTCTAGAGCTCGGATTAGCTCGTTTCTTGCTTTTATTGCTTCATTTTTGGTATGCGATCCAGCTAAAACATCGTCAACGTACATAGAATTGCGGATAATTGTGCTCGCAGTTGAATGTGTAGACTCGACGTCATCTGCTAATTGGAGAAGCGTCCTGATGGCAAGATATGGAGCACAATTAACGACGAAAGTAACCGTTTTCAGTTCATAGTCGGAAATCGGATCGCTAGGACTATTTCGAAAAAGAATTCTCTGGTAAGGTGTATGATCTGGATTCACTAAGATCTGACGATACATTTTTTGAATGTCCGCATTGAATACATATCTATAGAAGCGCCATTTTAGAATAAGTAGAACAAGATCATTTTGGAGAACTGGAACAATATGAAGCAAGGAGTTTAAACTTTGCCCGTTGGACGATGGAGCCGATGCGTTGAAAACTACACGAACTTTCGTAGTTGTACTATCGGGCTTAATAACCGCATGATGTGGCAAGTAATAAACTCTGGAACTATCAGAAACATTAGGAGAATTGACCTTTACCATATGACCCAAATCCTCATATTCTTGGACCACATTATCGTAATCAATTTTAGAAGCAGGAGTCCGAACTAATCTGTCCACCATACTGTTTCCTTTTTGTCCTAAACTTTCTATCGTTCTTATTCTTTTAGCAGCCAACTGAAAAGGTACGCAAAATAAAACTCCTTGCTTCAATTCTAAAACTAATTCTATTGTTTTATTTCTATTTCTTTTTTCATCCATTTGCTCGCTGGGTTTGTTGAGCTTTTTGTTCCAGATAAACAAAATAATTTAATTATTTTGTTTATCTACAATTCTCGGCTCAGAGGTTGTTTGACATTTTCAACTCTCCACAGAGACTCCTATTGTTCATTCCTTCACCCCTTCAGTATGAAAAATTTCCGACAGGTGGCACCAATGGAAATTACTCAGAGTAAATAAAATCGTAAACTGTGCATTTGAACATGCTATGATCATTAGCAAAGTTGTTACTCATGAGCCGATGTAGGTTAATTAAAAGGTATGAACAATTTTCGACAGGTGGCGCCACTGAAAATTATTCAAAATGAATTAAATTGCAAATTGTTCATTTGATCATGCTATGATCTTTGGCAAAGTTGTTACGTATGAGCCGACGAAGGTTTCTTAGTTGGTATGACTTTTTTCCGGCAGGTGGCGCCACTGAAAATTACAAAAATTAATTGGAGATTTACATAATATTTTCCACTAAATTTATTTAAGTTGGCTAGTACTTTGTAAAATAAAATATATGGAAACTTTAAAATTTTCCTTGAAATTCTTACCATAAAGCTCCGAGCAAGACTCGGTCAATCAGGTACTTAGGAATAATGATGCCAATGGAAAGACATTCTCGAAATAATTATTTGATTTGGTCCAAAATGTATTGAAAGTACAAGACATGCCAAAGCCAATTTTCATTAAATTATCTCTAAAATTTGTAGCAACTTTCTTCAGACACCCTGTAAAATAATTAAGTGCCACATAAGTGTTGCATCAGCAGTTTGGCCCAACAAATATTGACTGAGTGCAGCAACTTTTTCTTTACATATTTTAAATCTTTTTGCTTTTGGGATTTTTTTCTACTTGTGAAACTGATATATAAAATAAAAATATGAAAGTTGCGTTGCCATAGGCTTTCATGCATATATGGGTGGATGCAAGTTAAAAAAGAGCACTTACTATACACTTGTCTTTTTTTGTGTTTGTTTAACTAAGTTATAACCTTAAATGCTGGTGTAAAATAATAGTTTGAGTAGTAAATAGGGTAAAGTTTTTTTTTGTAATTAAACTTTTTTTATTATGGGATTTGAAAAGCTTTACAAATATAAGAGTATATTGACATTGTTACAGGGGTTGTGTATAAGTTAAGTATTTGTGTACTTTATACTATCACAGTTGTAAAGGTTGTTATTAGTTTGTGTTGATATTTGTAGAGCTTAGAAATATAACTCGGACAGATACAGGCAAAAATTTCCCTGAACCCGTAGACATATACAATAATTTATATACACAATACAAAATAGTTAAGTCTATTAGTCTACATTATAGCTTCAGATACAAATTTTCATATTAAAAATATTTGACTATTCGAAATAATCTAATTATACATTATATTATTATAAGTTATTTGTTACTTGTTTCATCTAAGATAATAAGAATTTTCCAAAATATAGTTTCATTTGTAGGAAAGCCAAAAAACTTAATATTCAACTGAATATTCTCTCTGTCAAAGAATGCAATTACATACTTTCATAATATTAAAATTTGCATATTAAAATAATTTTTAATTTGACCTAGTAGCTGTAGAATTTCTTACACATTTTTCCCATGACATCATCATTATTAGTTGCTTCTTTTGACTAACAATATTAACTATTGTATTATATTATTTGCATTCCCGTCAAAGACTCCCACAAAAGTGTGTTGAACAAAGTTTTCCAGAGAAATTTAAAATGATTTGGTTGAAATTAGAGAAGGAGCGTTTAGACTATAAGTTACAGTTAATCATAAGATATTTTGAAATTATCAATATCGATCATTAAAAATTTTCTATAGAAAAATGTTCATTAAAAATTTTCTATAGAAAAATTTACATTAAAAATTTTCTATAGAAAATTTTTCATTAAAACATTTTTCTATAGAAAAATTTTCATTAAAAATTTTCTATAGAAAAATTTTCATTAAAAATTTTCTATAGAAAAATTTTCATTAAAAATTTTCTTAGAAAAATTTTCATTAAAAATTTTCTATAGAAAAATTTTCATTAAAAATTTTCTATAGAAAAATTTTCATTGAAAATTTTCTATAGAAAAATTTTCATTTAGAAAAATTTTCATTAAAAATTTTCTATAGAAAAATTTTTATTAAAAATTTTCTACAGAAAAATTTCATTAAAAATTTTCTATAGAAAAATTTTTATTAAAAATTTTCTAGAGAAATATTTTCATTAAAAATTTTCATTAGAAAAATTTTCATTAAAAATTTTCTACAGAAAATTTTTCAATAAAAATTTTCTATAGAAAAATTTTCATTAAAAATTTTCTATAGAAAAATTTTCATTAAAAATTTTCTATAGAAAAATTTTCATTAAAACTTTTCTATAGAAAAATTTTCATTAAAAATTTTCTATAGAAAAATTTGCATTAAAAATTTTCTATAGAAAAATTTGCATTAAAAATTTTCTATAGAAAAATTTGCATAAAAACCTTTTTCAGTAAAAGTTTTCTATAGAAAAATTTTCTATAGAAAAATTTTCATTAAAAATTTTCTATAGAAAAATTTTCATAAAAAATTTTCTATAGAAAAATTTTCTAGTGAATAATTTTCATTAAAAATTTTCTATAGAAAAATTTTCATTAAAAATTTTCTATAGAAAAATTTTTATTAAAAATTTTTTATAGAAAAATTTGCATTAAAAATTTTTTATAGAAAAATTTGCATTAAAAATTTTTTATAGAAAAATTTGCATTAAAAATTTTCTATAGAAAAATTTGCATTGACAATTTTCTAGAGAAAAAAAATTTTCATTAAAAATTTTCTATAGAAAAATTTTTATTAAAAAGTTTCTATAGAAAAGTTTTCATTAAAAGGTTTCTATGGAAAAATTTTTATTAAAAATTTTCTATGGAAAAATTTTTATTAAAAATTTTCTATGGAAAAATTTTTATTAAAAATTTTCTATAGAAAAATTTTCATTAAAAATTTTCTATAAAAAATTTTTATTAAAAATTTTGTATAGAAAAATTTTCATTAAAAATTTTCTATAGACAAATTTTCATTAAAAATTTTCTATAGAAAAATTTTCATTAAAATATTTCTAGAGAAAAATTTTCATTTAAAATTTTTTATAGAAAAATTTTTATTCAAAATTTTCTATACAAAAATTTTTATTAAAAATTTTCTATAGAAAAATTTTCTATAGAAAAATTTTCATTAAAATATTTCTAGAGAAAAAATTTCATTAAAATATTTCTAGAGAAAAATTTTCATTAAAAATTTTTAATAGAAAAATTTTCATTAAAATATTTCTAGAGAAAAAATTTCATTAAAAATTTTTTATAGAAAAATTTTTATTCAAAATTTTCTATAGAAAAATTTTTATTAAAAATATTCTTTAGAACAATATTCATTTAAAATTTTCTATAGAAAAATTTTTATTAAAAATTTTCTATAGAAAAATTTTTAATGAAAATTTTCTATAAAAAAATTTTAAATGAAAATTTTCTATAGAAAAATTTTAAATGAAAATTTTCTATAGAAAAATTGTTAATGAAAATTTTTCGATAGAAAAATATAGAAAATTTTTCATTAAAATTTTTCTATAAAAAAATTTTTCATTAAAATTTTTCTATAGAAAATTTTTCATTAAATTTTTTTATAGAAAATTTTTCATTAAAATTTTTCTATTGAAAATTTTTCTTTAAAGTTTTTCATTAAAACTTTTGTATAAAAAATTTTTCTATCGAAAATTTTTATTAAAATTTTTCTATAGAAAATTTTTATTAAAATGTTCCTATCGAAAATTTTTATTAAAATTTTTCTACAGAAAATTTTCTATAGAAATTTTTCATTACAAAATTTTTTTATAGAAAATTTTTCATAGAAGATGTTTGACTAAAATTTTTCTATAGAAATTTTTTTTATTAAAAAGTTTCTTAGAAAATTTTTTATTAAAAGTTTTCTATAGAAAATTTTTATTAAAATTTTTCTATAGAAAATTTTCCATTAAAATTTTTCATTAAGATTTTTCTACAGAAAATTTTTTATTAAATTTTTTCTGCAGAAAATTTTTCATTAAAACTATTCTATAGAAAAATTTTTTAATAACATTTTTTTATAGAAAATTTTTCATTCAAATTTTTCTATAAAAAATTGTTCATTAAAATTTTTCTTTAGAAAATTTTTCATCAAAATTTTTTTATAGACTGTTTTTTATTAAAATTTTTCTATAGAAATATTTTTTAAAATTTTAAAAGTTTTTTTATGGAAAATTTTTCATTAATATTTTGGTATTGAACATTTCAACACATTATCAACTTGTGGTGTACCACATTACGAGTACCTGCACATTTGTTAATTGGATTTAAATTCTGAAATTGAATTCGAAATATATATCTCACATAGGCTCGTGGAATCATAATTTAATCGTACAAAAACTGAAAATATAAAACTTTCATATATTTTATTTAGATATATCACATTACCCGCACTTTTTCTTTTTGTTTTAATAACATTCGTCATCTGGCCGAGAACATATAGTGTAAGGCTTCTTCAAGACAACTACTGCAATTACTTTAATAAACTTGTTAAATATTTTGTATACACATTATGCAGAAAAACTTTAACGCTGTGATGTCAGGAATTTAATTAAAATTTTACAAAACAATCGAAAAGAGCGCTAAAACAAAATCTAAAAATCTCAAAAGAAAGTTTTTGAGTTTTCTATGTTTTTATATCCTACATCAGGTGGGTATTTAAATTAAAAACGTCGATAACGATTTAAATTAAAAACTTCTTCATTTGCCCAGTACTTTTTAAACGGGGTAAAAACTAAATTTTGGTTCTTTTTTTACCTAAATGTAACATTTGAGTCAATTTACATTTAAAGAAAATGACAAGTCTGGTACTTTTTGGCACTTCGGTTGTTTAGGGAGCTAAAAAAGATAAAATAGGAAAATTCAGTAACGCTATATCTATCTATATATAAATAAATGCATTTTTGTCTGCATGTCCTTTATAGAATAGTAAACTATGCATTTGATCATGTTATGATCTTAAGAAAAGTTATTACGCATGAGCCGACGAACATTACTAAATTGGTATGACCAAGTTCCGTCAGGTGGCGTTACTGAAAATCGCTTAAAATTAATTAAATAGTAAACTGTGCATTTGATCATGCTATAATCTTTAGCAAAGTTATTGTGCATGAGCCGACGAAGGATTCTAAGTTCGTATGAACTTTCCGACAGGTGGCGCTACTGAAAATTACCCAAAATGAATTAAATCGTAAACTGTGCATTTGATCATGCTATGAACTTTAGCTAAGTTGTTGCGAATTAGTCGACTGAGGTTTCTAAGTTAATGTGATTAATTCCCTATAGATGAAGCCACTGAAAATTTTTAAAAATTAATTGAACCGTAAACTATGCATTTGATTATGTAATGATCTTAAGCAAAGTTGTTGTGCATGAGTCAACGAAGGTTTCTAAGTTAGTGCTTTCGTTTAAACGTATTTTAGTTGGTGGATCAGCAACGAGAGCAGGGTACAGCTAGTAATATTATAAAGTTGAAATTGGGTTTGGATAAGTGATAAGCTTATGGGGACACGAATTAAGAAATTTTTCGAAAATGGGACAAAAAAGGGTAACAAAAAATTATTTATTAAGTTTTCGATTTGAGGTGTCAAAAAATGACTACTCAGTCATCCTAAAATTTCCGAGTCATCCTACAACTGTTGACTCATCCTAAAATTATGAGTCATCCTAAAATTTCTGACTCACACTAAAACTTCAGAGTCATCCCAAAACTGCAGAGTCATCCTAAAATTGCAAGCTTCATCAGATTAAAAAATTGAAATAAAATGACAAATCCGGTACGTTTAGGAAACAAAAAAGAGTAAAATTGGAAAATTCAAAAACTTTATAAAATTATAGGGACACGAATTAAAAACTTTTTCGAAAATAAGACAAAAGGGGGGAAAAATAGTAAAGACGTGGTTTTCGTATTGAGGAGTCCAAAACTGAGTCATTTTCAAACTGCAGACTCATACTAAAACTACTAAGCAATCTTTGAAGTGCTGAGTCATCCTTAAACTGATGAGCTCATCCTAAAATTACTAAGCAATCCTTAATGGGCTGAGTCATCCTAAATTTTCCGAGTCATACCCAGACTGCTGAGTCATACATAAACTTCTGATTTATTCTTAAACTGATGAGTCATCAAAAAAACTGCTGAGTCATCCTAAAACCGAAGACTTCATTAGATTAAAAAATGATTAAAACAGAGTAAAATGGAAAAATTTAGTAACAATTGAAAATTGATTTAAGTTATTTTTGGAAAATAAGACAATTATGGGGGTAAAAAAGAGTAGAAACAAATTATTTACTTAGTTTTCTATTTGAGGGGTAAAAAACTGAGTCATCCTTAAACTGATAACTCATCATAAAACTACTAAGCAATCCTAAAATTGCTGAGTCATATTAAAACTGCTGACTCAACCTAAGACTGCTGAGTCATCCTCAAACTATTGAGTTATTCTTAAACTGATGAGTCATCGCAAAACTGCTGAGTCATCCTAAAACTGGTGACTTTATTAGTTGTTATACAACAACAGTTATTATATTACAACAACTGCTATTACTTGTGATAGGAAAGCAGAAATATTGGGCATCGCTGATTTAGACCTTATGCCCAGGAACCGAAAAAAATTGTTATTTTTGAATTTTTGATTACAAAAAGGAACCTCAAGGAAACGTCGGAGAAAAAAACATTTTGATAGTCTTGGACCAAATTTTAATATAATGCGATTCTTTTTAAAAATCTGATTTTTATTTTTTAGAAGAAAAATAACAGTTATTTTTTAATTTTTATTTTTTTGAGCAAAAATAACAGTTATTTTTAACTTTTATTTTTTCGATCAAAAACAAAAGTTATTATTTTACTTTTATTTTTTTGAGCAAAAATAACAAGTATTTTTGACTTTTATTTTTTTGAGCAAAAATTACAGTTATTTTTTTACTTTT
Organism: Stomorhina lunata; assembly: GCA_933228675.1. Taxonomy (NCBI): domain Eukaryota; kingdom Metazoa; phylum Arthropoda; class Insecta; order Diptera; family Rhiniidae; genus Stomorhina; species Stomorhina lunata. Next base: position 33,510,438 of record OW121744.1, on the reverse strand, counting down.
ATTTTTTCGAGCTGAAATAAATGTTATTTTAGTGTTTTAAAATTATAGTTTTGCGATATCCATTTCAATAAAATGTAAAATTTCGATTCTGTTTCCCATTTTAGATATAAAAAATGTTTTGCCAAAACCACAATTAGATGTTGTAATATAATGAATTTATCGTGAATTTAAACAAAAATAACTTTTATTTCTGCTCGAAAAAAATAAAAGTAAAAAAATAACGGTTATTTTTGCTCAAAGAAATAAAAGTAAAAATAACTTTTATTTTTGCTTGAAAAAATTAAAGTAAAAAATAACTGTTATTTTTAAAATAAAATAAAAATCACAAAAAAACTTTTATTTTCTGACTTATACGATTAAAAATATACGGTCCCTGTATATGCCTAATTCAATATAATAGACTTAAGTCCATGCTTCCCATGTAAGAAGTCTACTACGTACCCACTAGACTGTTAAACCGCTCGATATTATTTTTTAACTAAAAAAATTTGCTGCAAAAAATTTTAGCAATTTATTTTAACAACTATTTTTGGCTTCTTATTACATGAAATCGAGTCACAGTGCAGCGTAAGCGTTTAGTAATTTAATTATTCATTATTTTTCATGTCTTTATTAAATTTGAAAAAATATGTTAAACTTTATAGCTACCATTTTTAAACTTTTGTTATAAAAGCCAAGAAAATTTCCCTTTTGTAATTTGTTTACTAATTAAGGCAATTTTGTTGTTTGCTTATTGCCGCATCACCTCCCCCACCCTCTCCATTTAGACGAAATTTCTTTTTGGAAAACGTGGCTACTTCTTGTTAGAGAAGTTTTTGTTCTTTTTCTTTTAACATTTACAAATAGTTCAAATTTTCCGCTTGACATTTTCCTTTAGTTAACAATATAAAAGGGAATAATTAGGGAAAAACATCAACAAAATGCCGGCAATTGTCTTAGCAAAGTAATAAGGCGCAGTGGTGTTTTCGGGAAAAATATAATAAGTATTGAAATTCAAAAATGTATTTAAAAGTTTACCATAAGTGTATTGCACTAGAATCCTAATTTATAATAATTATTTATTATTGCAATAAACAGATTTTTTAATATAACCAAAAAATTTTGGTGGGGACAACCTTTACTTTGCGCATTTCTATGGTTGGCTAGGGTATCATAGACATATTAGACATATTACGCATTATATCTAATTTGCGAGTCAAACTAAATACGAATTATAGTGTCTATACAAAATATCAACATGATGCGAAAATTATCAACTTAATAGAGTAAAACAAGTTTTAAAAGATTGTTCTTAACTCGACGTATTTTGTTAGTGGATGGGCAATGACCTCAATCTTGAGATAAGTAACTTGACGCTATTGCAGTAGCAGCAGGGCTGCCACAAATTTTTCGTAAAAAATCTACATATTTTTCCAAAAAAAAAATCTACGCATTTTTCCAAAAAAAAAATCGGCGTTGTCGGCAGTAAATTTTCAGAAATCGGAAAAAATCGGAAATGTAAAAAATATATCACAAATATTGCCGAATATAAAAAAATATGTTTATTGAAAATTTTTCTAAAGCACAAACTTTTATTAAAAACTTTTCTAAAAAACAAATTTTATATTGAAAATGTTTCCAAAAGAAAAATGGTTTTCGCTCTGTCTAAAATTAGGGATAATCCTCCTGATGAGATGGCCTAACCAACCATCGGAACTCGTCTAGAAAATGTTTCCCCTCGTCTAGAAAATGTTCCCCACATTTTTTGTTTTATAAAAAAAAAACTATTTATTACAATAATAAATAATTGTAATAAATTGGGATCTAAGTGCAATACACTACAGTAAAGCTTTTTAATTAAATGTTTGATGTCCCAAAACCAGGGAGCGTAACTGTTATAATTTTTATCGTAAAAAACAGAAAATAAAAGTTATTTTTTCGATAAAAAATAACAGTTATTTTTGACATTTATTTTTTCAAGCAAAAATAAAAGTTATTTTTTAACTTTTATTTTTTCAAGCAAAAATAACAGTTATTTTTGACTTTTATTATTTCGAGCATGAATAAAAGTTATTTTTTGACTTTTATTTTTTCGGGCAAAAATAAAAGTTATTTTTTTACTTTTATTTTTTCGAACAGAAACAAAAGTTACATTTGCTTAAATTCATGATAAATTTATTGAAAATTTTTGTCAAACAAAGATAATTTTTCAGTGAAAATAATTTGCATATGCTCAAAAATTAATGGAGTTGAGTTTCGCAATCATAATTACGGTTGCAAACACAAAAATAACTTTTATTTCAGTTCGAAAAAATAAAAGTCAAAAAATAACTTTTATTTCTGCTCGAAAAAATAAAAGTCAAAAAATAACTTTTATTTTTGCTCGAAAAAATAAAAGTCAAAAAACAACTTTTATTTATGATCGAAATAATAAAAGTCAAAAATAACTGTTATTTTTGCTCGAAAAAATAAAAGTTAAAAAAATAACTTTTATTTTTGCTCAAAAAAATAAAAATCAAAAAATAGCTGTTATTTTTTTCTAAAAAATAAAAATCAGATTTTTAAAAATCATCGCATTTTATGAAAATTTCGTCCAAGACTATCAAATGGTATACTTGGTTTTATTCTCCGACATTTCCTTGCAATTGCATTTTTAATCAAAAATTCAAAAATAACAGTTATTTTCGGTCCCTGCCCAAAACTTTTGATAACCCTTTTTGAAAAAAATCATATTTAATATTCCTCTACACAAAAAATTGTATATTAAAAATACAGAAAATCTTATATTGAAAATTTTTCTATACTAAAAATATTTGTGCACAATTTTTCTATACAAAAAATTTATATTTAAAATTTTTCGATAAAAAAATTTTATTTATAAAATTTTTCCATACAAAAATGTTGAAAATTTTTCTATAAAAATATAGAATATATGGAAAATTTTCCTATACAAAAGAAATTTACATAGAAAATTTTTCTATAAAAAAAATTTTATATGGAAAATGTTTCTATTTAAAAAATTATATATGAAAAATTCTTCATTATAAAAAAACAAGCAAGAAAGTGCTATAGTCGGTTAAGCCCGATTACCCGATATGATACCCTTCACCACTAAGGTCAAAGATGTTCTTTTTCCTGTATAAAGACAAATATTAGCTAAAATTTGCCATCATACAAACATTTTCTAAACACTTATACAATTAAAGCTGTTTCCGTCATTTGAACTTATATGAGAGCTAGGGTCAAATTTGGACCGATTATCTCGAAATTTGACAAATTGATTACAGTTTTTACAAAAATTATATGTGGAAAAATTAAACTCAAAATTCTCATTATTTTCAGAGTTATGAGCGTTTAAAGATTTTTGTCTCATTTAGTGCGTTTTCACAGAAGAGTTTGTATGGGAGCTATGGTCAAATAGGGTTTTAACGAAATTTGGTACAGTGATTTTGGTTTATATAATCAGTATTTGTTTTAAATTTCATGAATAAATATTGATATTTGTGGCCAAAATATCAATTCCGGGAAGTGGGACCTACGGGAGGTACCATAAATAATAGACCGATTTTGATGAATTTCAATTGCAGTAGTCCCACTATTAAAAAAATGATTTGTGCCAAATTTCATTAAATTATCTTAAAATTGCGACTTGTACTTTGATTACTTGGTTTACATGCCAGCCAGTCCGACGGACGGACGGACAGACATCGCTAAATCGACTCAGAAAGTTATTGATGTACTAAAAGGTGGGTCTAAGATAAATATTTCTATGCGTTACATACATCAGCACAAACTTATAATACCCTTTCCACCATGGCCATGGTGGTGAAGTGTATAAAATTTGTCACCGACAAATGGACCTCGACTTAATTCCACTTTTTGAGCCGATCAAAATAGGTATTGCCAAATTTTGATATATAAGAGGTCACTTCTATTTAATTGAAATTTTTAATATTAATATACGATATTTAAGAACATTTTATAAATCCTAATCTAAATACACTTCAAAACATTCCTTACAATTTAACTCGCAAAGAATCTTTTGATTTTTGTGCTTCCCTTTTTAATTTTTTAGCCACAATTTGTTGTTGTTCGTTTCTTTTATGATTTTCATTTATTGTCCATTTTTAACAATGACTGACTTTAAATGTTAATTCATTTCAGTTTATTCATGCCTGAATTTCTTGTACTTTCTTTGAAATTCAACCTGAATATAGGAGTATAACAAGCTTTTTACACAATAAATACTTTTATGCTCTAATAAATTTTGTTTTTTATACCCTGTACCACCACAGTTTTATATAGTATAATAGGTTTGTGCTGTTGTAGGTAACATAAGTACCAAATAGTGAACTGACTACCAACTTTAAGTACTTAAAATCATTTCCTTAATAGATGAAGGTGGTCAAATTCGCTCTATAACATACGTAGGTTGGGCTTTCTGATATTAAATCGGTTCATATTTTGCCAAACCTTCCATGTAATACCTACAGTCAAAATTTTCTTAATACACAAAACAGTTCCTGGTTGACCGAGCCTTGCTGGGAGCTTTATGGTAAGCATTTTGAGGCAATTTTTTTTTTTTCATAGTTTACAATTTAACTTATTTTGAATAATTTTGGAAATTGGTCATACCAACAGAAACCTCCGTCGGCTCATGCGCAGTAGCTTTGCTAAAGATTATAGCCTGATCAAATGCACAGTTTACGATTTAATTAATTTTGTGTAGTTTTCAGTGACTCCACTTGTCGGAAGTTGTTCATACCTAATAAGAAAGCTTCGTCTGATTATGCGTAGCAACTTTGCTAATGATCATAACATGATTAAATGCACAGTTTACGATTTAATTAATTTTGAGTAATTTCCAATGGCGCCACATGTCGCACTTTTGCCATACCAATTGAAAAACCTCCGTCGGCTTATCCGCAACAACTTTTCTAAAGAGCATAGCATGATTAAATGAACAGCTTACGATTTAATTGACTTTGAGTAAATTTCATTGGCGCCACCTGTCGAAATGTCTTCATAACAACTATTAAACCTTCGTCGGCTCATGTGTAACAGCTATGCTAAAGATCATAGCATAACGGCTTAACTCACTTTGAGTCATTTTTAGTAGCGCCACCTGTCGGAAATTGGTCACACCAACTAAGAAACCTTCACCGGCTTATACGCTACAACTTTGCTAAAGATCATAGCATGATTAAATGAACAGCTTACGATTTAATTGACTTTGAGTAAATTTCTTTGGCGCCACCTGTCAAAATATCTTCATAACAACTATGAAACCTTAGTCGGCTCAGGTGTAAAAACTATGCTTAAGATCATAGCATAACGGTTTAACTCAATTTGAGTAGCGCCACCTGTCGGAAATTGGTCACACCAACTAAGAAACCTTCGCCTCGGCGCGCGCCGGCTCATACGCTACAAACTTTGCTTAAGATCATAGCAAGATCAAATGTACAGTTTACGCTTTAATTAATTTTCAGTGATTTTCAGTGGCGCCACCTTTCGGAAAAAATGCATAGTTTACTATTCTATAATGAACATACATACAGACAAACATTCATTTGTTTAAAAGCTATAACATTACTACTTTTTCCCCTTTTTATCCCCCAATTTCAAAAAAGTTCCATATGCATATTTAGCACTTCTTTCGTACCAATTGAATTCGGTACATTTTATTATAACTTAGTTAACATAATGTTCCTATTCATATTACTTTTTGAGATGTTTAGTTATTATTTTACCCATTTTGCCCGAAAATCCAAAAAGTACCAAATACGTGTTCAATATTTCTATCAAATCTATTGACTGCAGCACAAAGTTTCTTTCAATATTCTTTGGTTTAAAAAAAAAGAGTGGGTTAAAAAAGTACAAAAAAACAATTTTTACACTTTTTTACTCCCTATCGGACATAGCTTCAGAAAAGTACCAAACACCTGTCCGCTTATTTTCATAGGTGTTTAAAACGTAATTAATTTAATTAATTTTGTTTGTATACTTATCTATTGACTGCAGTACAAAGTTCCTTTCTATATTTTTTGATTTAAAAAATAAGAGTGGGTTAAAAAAGTACCAAAAAAACTGTTTTCACACTTTTTTTTACTCCCTATCGGACATAGCTTCAAAAAAGTACCAAACACCTGTCCGCTTATTTTCATAGGTGTTTAAAACGTAATTAATTTAATTAATTTTGTTTGTATAGTTATTACTTTAGGAGATATTAGGCTTTCGATTTTTCCCCGTTTTCACCCCATTAGCAGTAAAATTTTCAAAAGTCCCTTCATATTCGATCTATATGTCAAAAAAAGTAGCCATTACGAGATAGCCATTCTATATATATATATATATATATACATATATATATTTATATATATATATATATATATATATATATATATATATATATATATATATATATATATATATATATATATATATATATATATATATATATATATATATATATATATATATATATATACATATATATATATATATATATAATATATATATATATATGTATATATATACAATTATTGCACGTTTAAAGATATAAGATTTGGTTATATTAAAGCTTTTCGCAAATCAGTTTTATATTACTATTGAGTCATATGTGGTACCTGATGGGAATCGGAAAATACCTGTTATCTTGTTAACTTTAGTCATTAAACTAGGAAACTTTAAAATTTGTTAGTTATCGGTTCACATATAACATCAGTTTGATAGTTTATCATATAGTCGGGTCTTGATATAAGTCCTAGTATCGAAAAGAATTGAAAAATATAAAAATCTCTTAAAAATTAGTTAGTAGTTGGTTTACACATAACATCGGTGGTATCATCATAAAACATTATATAGTCGGGACTTGATATAAATCCCAGTTTCGGAAAGAACAAAAAAATATGCATTTGTAAGCTTGTCATTCTTCCTAAGTCATTAAAAAGTCAATTTTAAAATTTGATAGTAATCGATTCACATATAACATCAGTAAAGTAGGTTATCACATAGTCGGGTTTAACCGACTATATAATACCTTCTTAGTTGTTTATTTTTGAAAATATTAAAATGAAAGTATACAGAAAATACAGTTCAAAAACAAATGCTTTAATACCAGCACTTCTTGTAAGAATTGTAGTTTATAAATTTTTGAGATAAAAAATATTTACTAAAATCTTAATAAATATTTTGTTTACTAAACAATTGAAAAATTTATAGCAATGTGACTTATAATTACACTGTGCTGGTTACATATATATTAAAGGCAAAGTGACGTTTCTTATATCTTTAGAATCTCAAATATCTCGGTCAACTTTACCCTACGGTCATAAAAAGTTATTGTTCTTATCCGTAACAGAGTTTTTGAAACTATCCCAAATTATTATATCTAACTGTTATAGATGTTGTTTACAAGGCATAACATATCATATTCAGTCTCGGTTCGAGCCTCTGTCATGACAACATTCTGCAATTATTAATTTCTATGACAATTACACTGTGCTCGATTTTGATAACTTTTTTTGCCATCAAATATTTTCTATACAAAAATTTTTGATAAACATTTTCTATAGAATAATTTTTAAGAAAAATTTTCTGTAGAAAAATTTTCTATAGAAAAATTGTTGATAAAAATCTATAGCTAAATTTTTAATAAAAACTTTCTATAGAAAATTGTTAAATGATAAAAATGTTTAATAAAAAAAATTTTAAATTAAAATAAAATTTTTTGATAAAAATTTTCTATAGAAAAATTTTTCATAAAAAAATTTTTAATAAAAAAAATTTCTATAGAAAAATTTTAATAAAAAAAAATTTTTATAAAAAAAAAATTTTTATAGAAAAATCTTTGATAAAAAAAAATTCCTATAGAAAATTGTTTGATAATTTTTTTTTTTTTTTTTTAAATTTTGATAAAAAAAAATTTCTATACAAAATTTTTTGATAACAAAATTTTCAATAGAGACATTTTTGTGGGTATAACATTTCAGAGTATCTTCCCCTACCCATAACGATTTTTATATCCACCATCAAAAATAATAGGGGGTATATTGAGATTGTCATTCCGTTTATAATTTCCTTAATATTGGCTCAAAAACCAAAAAGGGTATATATTCTGAATCCTTATGAAATTCTGAGCAATGTCCGCCTGTGTGTCCGTAGAAAGCACGATAACGACTTAACGAAAAGAGCTTGGGGGTGGCAAAGATATTCTTCATTTCTGGGAAAATTTTTGTATTAAAATTAGGCAAAAAAATTTTAATAAAAAATTTTCTATAGAAAAATGTTTGATAAAAAATTATTGATAGAAAAATTTTTGATAAAAAAATTTTGTATAAAAAATTTTTGACAGAAAAATTTTTGAAATACAATTTTTTATAGAAACATTTTTGATATAAATTTTTTTATAGAAACATTTTGGATAAAAAAATTTTTGATAAAAAAATTTTCAACACAAAAATTTTTGATAAAAAATTTTCAATAGAAAAGTTTTAATAAAAAAATTTCTGTGGAAAAATTTTTGATATATAAATTTTCTGTTTAAAAATTTTCTATAGGAAAATTTTTGATAGCAAATTTTCTATTGAAAAATTTTCGATACAAAAAATTTTCCATTGAAACATTTTTAATAAAAAATCTTCTATAGAAAAATTTTTAATAAAAAATTTTCTATAGAAAAATGTTTGATAAAAAAAATTTTCAGAAAAATTTTTGATAAAATAATTTTTGATAAAAAATTTTGTATTAAAAATTTTCGATAAAAACATTTTCTATAGAAAAATTTTTGATAAAAAAATTTTCTAAAGAAAAATTTTTAATAAAAAAAACTTCTATTGAAAAAATTTTTATAAAAAATTTCTATAGAAAAATTTTTGATAAAAAAATTTTCTATGGAAAAATTTTTGATAAAAAAATTTTTCTATAGAAATATTTTTAATTAAAAATCTTCTATACAAAAATTTTTAATAAAAAATTTTGTATAGAAAAATGTTTGATAAAATAATTTTCAATAGAAAAATGTTTAATGAAAAAATCTTCTATTGAAGAAATTTCTACAGAAAGATTTTTGATAAAAAAATTTTCTATGGAAAAATTGTTGATAAAAAATTTTCTATAGAAAAATTTTTAATAAAAAATCTTCTGTAGGAAAATGTTTAATAAAAAATTTTCTATAAAAAATTGTTTGATAAAAAAATTTTCAATAGAAAAATTTTTGATAAAAAAATTTTCAATAGAAAAATTTTTGATAAAAACATTTTCTATAGAAAAATGTTTAACAAAAAAAACTTCTATTGAAAAATTTTTGTTAACAAATTTTTAATAGAAACATTTTTTGGTTTTATCAAAAAACTATTTATTACAAAAATAAATAATTGTAATAAATTGGGATCTTAGTGCAATATACTACAGTAAACAGCTTACGATTTAATTGACTTTGAGTAAATTTCATTGGCGCCACCTGTCGAAATGTCTTCATAATAACTATTAAACCTTCGTCGGCTCATGTGTAACAGCTATGCTAAAGATCATAGCATAACGGCTTAACTCACTTTGAGTCATTTTTAGTAGCGCCACCTGTCGGAAATTGGTCACACCAACTAAGAAACCTTCACCGGCTTATACGCTACAACTTTGCTAAAGATCATAGCATGATTAAATGAACAGCTTACGATTTAATTGACTTTGAGTAAATTTCTTTGGCGCCACCTGTCAAAATATCTTCATAACAACTATGAAACCTTAGTCGGCTCATGTGTAAAAACTTTGCTTAAGATCATAGCATAACGGTTTAACTCAATTTGAGTAGCGCCACCTGTCGGAAATTGGTCACACCAACTAAGAAACCTTCGCCTCGGCGCGCGCCGGCTCATACGCTACAAACTTTGCTTAAGATCATCGCAAGATCAAATGTACAGTTTACGCTTTAATTAATTTTCAGTGATTTTCAGTGGCGCCACCTTTCGGAAAAAATGCATACTTTACTATTCTATATTCTATATATATTGTGAACCGCCATGGTATAGCAGGTTAGTCATCCGCCTAGCATACCAGAGGCCCAAGTTCGATCCCTGGCCAGATTCACTTGAAAAAATAAATTTTCAAAAAAAGCGGTGGTTCACCTCATAACTCAGCTAGCCACTGGTTATTGAGTATAAGGCTATGTAAAACTTCTCTAACTAATGCATTTGCCGTTCGGAGCCGGCGTTAAAACGTAGGTCCCTTTCAATGAGTCTAAAAATAGAATCGGATGCAGCTCATTGTCTGAGAGAAGTACCCCTTGTTCCAATTGGAATGTTATCGGGGAATTATATATATATATATATATATACTATTCTATAATAAACATACATACAGACAAACATTTTATCCCCCAATTTCAAAAAAGTTTCATATGCATAGTTGGCACTTCTTTCGTACCAATTGAATTCGGTACATTTTATTATAACTTAGTTAACATAATGTTCCCATTCATATTACTTTTTGAGATGTTTAGTTATTATTTTATCCCTTTTTTACCCATTTTGCCCGAAAATCCAAAAAGTACCAAATACGTATTCAAAATTTCTATCAAATCTATTGACTGCAGTACAAAGTTCCTTTCTATATTTTTTGATTTAAAAAATAAGAGTGGGTTAAAAAAGTACCAAAAAAACTGTTTTCACACTTTTTTACTCCCTATCGGACATAGCTTCAAAAAAGTATCAAACACCTGTCCGCTTATTTTCATAGGTGTTTAAAACGTAATTAATTTAATTAATTTTGTTTGTATACTTATTACTTTAGGAGATATTAGGCTTTCGATTTTTCCCCGTTTTCACCCCATTTGCAGTAAAATTTCCAAAAGTCCCTTCATATTCGATCTATATGTCAAAAAAAGTAGCCAGTGTGTAAATTTTCTCAAAATCGTTAGAGCCGATTACGAGATAGCCATTCTATATGTAGTTTATTGTAGTTTATTGTAGTTTATTTGAGACTTTTTTTACAATCATACATAAATATAGAATAATTTTTAAATTAAAATTTAAATTGGTTGACTTAAAATTGTAATGTTTTGTTTTAATAAAAAGAAGAGTATTTTACAGCAACAGGCTTATCTATATAGTGTGTGAAAAATTAATTAGTGAAATAGTGAAGTGTTTGCTCCCGACACAACAATTTTTGAAAAAATTTTTTTATGAATATACTTAAAATTAAACTTAAAGCTAATAAAAAAAGAATACAAAAGAACAAAAACTAAAAACAAAATTAACCTCTGTGGGCGCCTTCCATCTTAGAGACATAAAATTTGGGCATTAAACTATTAACACAAGCAATTTCTTGTTCCATGTATCCTAATGGTGAGTAATAGTTAGTATTTAACCAATTTAGTTCATTCTGTTCTTCCAAAATATTTTGTATCAATGTATTTTCCAAATAACGTAAGGAATCTATAAATTTTTTCATTAAACCAAAAGCATAAGAAGCTAATGGTTTAATGTTAGCTGTTTCATAAATGTATTCATTTGAAAATTTTTTATTTGTGTCTTCAAAGTGTTTATTTATACAAATTCTTAAAATTTTACGTTCAAAAATTTCGAATTCCTTCATTACTGTTGGTGAAAATGTAAACCAAATTGAAAATGCATATAGGAGTATTGGCCTTATGCTCATTTTATATATTAATAATTTAGTATTATTTGGCAAATATTTACTATTTAAAAGTTTTCCAAAAGAAAATTTGATTCGACGTGCTTTATTGAGTGTAACTCTGGCGTGATTGTTAAATTTACATAATTTGTTAAAATATACACCTAAATATTTTAAATTATCCACAAAAGGAACTTCATGTCCATCTAGGTATAATTTCAGTTGCTTGCTTTCTGGCACTACAAAATATGTATATATATATATATATATATATATATATATACAATTATTGCTCGTTTAAAGATATAAGATTTGGTTATATTAAAGCTTTTCGCAAATCAGTTTTATATTACTATTGAGTCATATGTGGTACCTGATGGGAATCGGTTTTATTTATTTATTACAAAAATAAATAATTGTAATAAATTGGGATCTTAGTGCAATACACCACAGTCAAACTTTTTAATTAAATGTTTGATGCCCCAAAATTTTCTACAGTAAAACTTTTGAGAACAATTTTTGAGAAAAAATGTTTGATAAAAAATTTTCAGTAGAAGAATTTTTGATAAAACAATTTTCAATAGAAAAATTGTTGATCAAAAATTTTCTATAGAAAAATTGTTGATCAAAAATTTTCTATAGAAAAATTTTTGATAAAAAAATTTTGAATAGAAGAATTTTTGATGAAAAAATTTGCAATAGAAAAATTGTTGATAAAAAATTTTTAAAGAAAAATTTTTGATAAAAAAATTTTCATAGAAAAATTTTTGATAAAAAAATGTTCATAGAAAAATTTTTGATAAAAAAATTTTCATAGAAAAATTTTTGATAAAATAGAATTTTTCATAGAAAAAAAAAAAAAATTTTTCATAGAAAAATTTTTAATAAAAAAGTTTTCAATGTACCTTTTATTATAACATAGACTATTGTACCTTGTGTGGGTGTTGCCTAATCTATATTTCAAATGTCATTAAAAATTTAGGTCTTAAAGATTGATGATTTATTTTGGCTCCTTCCTAGTTTTATAACGGGGCATAGGTATAACATTTCATGCGATCTTCCCCTACTTTTAATGATTTTAGTTTTTTTTTTAATTGCATTATAAACTACTCATTGATAAATATAGAATACTGATCCACTTTTGCATTTATTTAGGCACTTTCTGGAAGGAGTATTGAAATAAAACAAAGTTTATGACATTTTAAGTTTAGACCCCTTACCCCTACTAAGACCCCTTTAGTTTTGACATAAACCATAGTCTTAGTATTATACTCTTTACACCTGTTAGTGCTGATAACTATAAATCATAATAATAATCCACCCAGTGTTAATAAGAGTTTAACTTAAATTCAGCGAAATTATGTTAAACTTAATTAAACTTAATTAATTCCAAAAAATTATAACTTAATCGCTTGATATAATTCCAACGTAACTTTATTAATGCCTTAATTAAAATAAATTTAACTTATAGAAAATCTGGATTTCTTGGTATTTATTAAACCAATTAAGTCGCTTCAGCAATTTATATTGTGTTAATATTTTATTTTTAACATTTTTACTACGAATTACCCGAAAATATTATAAAATCATGACATTAAAATAATATTTTTCTTAAGATTAAAATTTCTTTGAAATTTGTTGAAATAACAATTTTAAATAGAGATAATATTATTTAAAGTTGATTTTAAGTTAAATTTTATTTTAAAGTTTTTTATACTGTTCCAAAACATTTTAGCTTTAATCCCTTAGGTATTTTTGTTTTTAACAGTATTCAAAAGATTTTCTTTAAGAACTCGTAGATACAATTTGGAAAGTTTTTGTCTTAATTAAAGCAATTTAATATAATTAATAAAATTTTGTATATAAAACTGAGACTTAATTGTGAATAAATATGCAAAACAAAAAGATTTATATAACGACTTGTAAGTTAAATGTTTAACTTTAAGGAAAGCTTAAAAGTTCTAATTGTAATCCAATACTGTTGACCAACAAAAGTGTAAATTCGGATATGTATGTATGTATATATTATATATACTATATTAATCTGTAGTAGGATACAATCAGTTATAAACATTAATAGGCAGCCCATACCACCAGAAGCCGATTATTGTTTTTTTGATTTTCGTAAATACCACGATCATTAATAAAACTCGTGGAAATGAGTACTAAAATCATTCAGTTGGAAACTGAAAAGAAAAGACAAAAACAAAATAGGCAAGAAACAAATCAAAATCCAATTTATAGCAACAAAATACAAGGTTCGAGAGAACAAAGAAATATAATCTCGAACATTGTTGCCACGACACTATTATTTTTGTAAACATTGGAAATATTTTTGTAAATTTTGGGAATATTTTTCAAAACAGAAATAAATTCTAATATTAAACAATTTTAGGTTTTTATATTTTTTCGATATTTTCGATCCAAAAAATTTTATATAGAAAAACTTTTGATAAACAAATTTTCTATAGAAAAATTTTTGGTAAAAAAATTTTCTATAGAAAAATTTTTGTAAGAAAATTTTTTATAGAAAAATTTTTGTTAAAAAAATTTTTGATAAAATAATTGTTTATAGAAAAATTTTTGATAAAAAAATTGTCTATAGAAAAATTTTTGATAAACAAATTTTTAATAGAAAAATTTTTGATAAGCAAATTTTCTATAGTAAAAATCTTGATAACATTTTCTATAGAAAAATTTTTTGATAAAAAATATTTTCTATAAATTTCGATAAAAATTTTCTATAGAAACATTGATAAAAAATATTTTCTATAAATTTTGATAAAAACACTTTTTATAGAAAAATTTTTGATACAAAAAATTTTGTATAGACAAATTTTTGATAATAAAATTTTCTATAGAAAAATTTTTGATAAAAAAATTTTCTATAGAAAAAATTTTGATAAAAAAATTTTCTATAGAAAAAATGTTGATAAAAATATTTTCTATAAATTTTGATAACAAATTTCTATAGAAAATTGTTGATAAAAAATTTTTCTATAGAAAACTTTTGATATAAAAATTTTTGATAAAAAAATTTTCTATAGAAAATTTTTGATAAAAAAATTTTCTATAGAAAATTTTTGATGAAAAAATTTTCTATAGAAAATTTTTGATAAAAAAATTTTCTATAGAAAATTTTTGATAAAAAAATTTTCTATAGAAAACTTTTAATATAAAAATTTTTGATAAAAAAATTTTCTATAGAAAATTTTTGATGAAAAAATTTTTTATAGAAAATTTTTGATGAAAAAATTTTCCATAGAAAATTTTTGATGAAAAAATTTTCTATAAAAAATTTTTGATAAAAAAATTTTTTGATAAAGAAATTTTCGATAGAAAAATATTCATAGAAAAATTATTAAAAAAAAATTTTCTGTAGAAAAATTTTCGATAAAAAAATTTTCTATAGAAAAAATTTTGATTAAAAAATTTTTGTAAAATTTTGTTCCTCTAGCTCTTTTCGTTAAGGCGCTAGCGCGCTTTTATCTGACGGACGGATATTTTTGTGTTTCCGTAAGTTTTTTATATGGAAGCTATAGCCAAATGGTGACCGATTGTGACAAAATTTTGCACACTGGTTGGCATTGACATAAGATTTTTTTATCAAAAATTTTTCTATAGAAAATTTTTTTATCGAAAATTTTTCTGTAAAAAAATTTTTGATCAAAAACTTTTCTATAGATTTTTTTTTTATTAAAATTTTTTTTTCAAAAATTTTTCTATAGAAATTTTTTTTATTAAACATTTTTTTATAATAAATTTTTATATCAAAAATTTTTCTATAGAAAATTTTTTAAATTGAAAAATTATATAAAATTATAGAAAAATTTTTGATAAAAAATGTTTCTTTAGAAAATAGAAAATTTTTTTATCAAAAAATTTTTGATAGAAAATTTTTTTTGGATCGAAAATATCTAAAAAATATAAAAATCTAAAATTGTTTAATATTCGAATTTATTTCAGTTTTGAAAAATATTCCCAATGTTTACAAAAATAATAGTGTCGTGGCAACAATGTTCGAGATTATATTTCTTTGTTCTCTCGAACATTGTATTTTGCTGCTATAAATTGGATTTTGATTTGTTTCTTGCCTATTTTGTTTTTGTCTTTTCTTTAACAATGTGGGACCAACCAACTCTGTTAACATCCAAATTCCAACTGAATGTTTTGAATACTAGTTTTCACGAGTTTTATTAATGATCGTGATATTTACAAAAATTAAAAAAAAATCATCGGCTGCTGCTTATATGGGCTACTCCAGTTTATTATATATTCGCAAAGAATGGGGTTCTAGGATGATTTTTAACCAAAATTTAAGTCAGTGCCAACATTCGTTTAGGTCCAGCATTAAACGAAGTTTGTTTAATTTTTAAGAAAATTTTTGTTTTTTTAAACATATAACAAAAAAGTCAAGCCGATTTTGCAACTTTCTGAAACGCAGTTATATAGTCCCATATATTCTCTTTAGATTTCGAAAATAAAAAGTAACGCGAATTCATAAACAAATTAAAAAAATCGATTTTTATAAAAAATGACAAATTTGTATACACACAATTTTAATTCCAAAAAAAGGCCAATTGGATTTCCTTTTTTGAAGTCTTTTATTTTTTTATATTAACAATAAAATAAACTTAATATCTGCAGAAAATTATTTATAAACCTTGTACAGTTTTTCAGAAATTTAAAGTCAAATTTCAAGTCAAATTTAGTAAAAAATACACTTTGCGATAAGAGGGATATAAAATGAAAGGGTATGATCTTTATTCGAGTACTTAGAAACACAATGTATGGATTTTATCAATTCTATTACAAAATGTAACGCTTAGGGACACATTAGAAAAAAAAAAAGAAATTTTTTCTGAATAAAACCTTTTTTTACGTAAATGATTTTTCTCAATAAAAAAAGATCAAAAATTGCAAACAAAAGCCAAGCAATTTTACGTGTCTAAATTGTAAATATTTATTTATTTTTTCAATTGAGTGAATACACAACTTTTTGGGAAATTGTATAGACGAATGGTTTTTTAATTTCTTTCATTGAATACAAATGCAATCAAATAATCCATCTAACAGTCAATAGTTGGAGTTAACCTTTTACCCTAATACTTATGTTAAGTTATAAGTACATACATATTTGATATAAAAAGTTTCGTTCTACGATTTATTAAAATTTCTAATGAAATTTGTCTGTAGGCAAACTTAGTTTATAACAATACTCTGGGGTTGCTGTAATTTTCCATGAGGGAATTTTAAACAAAAAAAATTAAAATAATTCCATTTCCATTAAATTTATTCAGTTTCATAGAATGTGAAAATTTGGCGTTATATTCAAAATATTTATTATAAATTTTCGTGTGTTCCATAAATTCAATAAATTTGATATGGAGATTTTGCTTTGAGGCAAACTTGTAAATATTTGCATACATAAATATTTAAAATTTAATTTTAAATAAAAAAAAAATTAAATCTCATTCCACACACATTTACTTTAGAGATAGCAAAATACCTCTAAAATCATTTATGTTTCAGAAATTGATGTTTTAGAAAATTTTTGGTATTTTATTAAATTTGTTTATGTTTTTTTAAATTTTTTTTGATCAAAAAATTTTCTATAGGAAATTTTTTTTATCAATAATTATTCTATTGAAAATTTTTTATCAAAAATTTTTCTATAGAAAATTTTTTTATCAAAAATTTTTCTATAGAAAATTTTTTTATCAAAAATTTTTCTATAGAAAATTTTTTTATCAAAAATTTTTCTATAGAAAATTTTTTTATCAAAAATTTTTCTATAGAAAATTTTTTTATCAAAAATTTTTCTATAGAAAATTTTTTTATCAAAAATTTTTCTATAGAAAATTTTTTTTTATCAAAAATTTTTCTTCAGAAAATTTTTTTATCAAAAATTTTTCTATAGAGAATTTTTTTATCAAATATTTTTCTATAGAAAATTTTTTTATCAAAAATTTTTCTATAGAAAATTTTTTTTATCAAAAATTTTTCTATAGAAAATTTTTTTATCAAAAATTTTTCTGTAGAAAATTTTTTTTATCAAAAATGTTTCTATAGAAAATTTTTTTATCAAAAATGTTTCTGTAGAAAATTTTTTTATCAAAAATGTTTCTGTAGAAAATTTTTTTATCAAAAATGTTTCTGTAGAAAATTTTTTTATCAAAAATGTTTCTGTAGAAAATTTTTTTATCAAATATTTTTCTATAGAAAATTTTTTTATCAAAAATTTTTCTATAGAAAATTTTTTATCTCTTTTCTATAGAAAAATTTTTTATCAAAAATTTGTCTATAGACAATTTTTTCATCAAAAATTTTTCTGTAGAAAATTTTGTTATCAAAAATTTTTCTATAGACAATTTTTTATTAAAAATTTTTCTATGGAAATTTTTTAACAAAAATCTTTCCACAGAAAATTTTTTTATGAAAAATTTTTCTATAGAAAATTTTTTTATCAAAAATTATTCTATTGAAAATTTTTCTATAGAAAATTTTTTTATCAAAAATTATTCGATTGAAAATTTTTCTATCAAAAATTTTTTAACAAAAATTTTTCTACAGAAAATTTATTATCAAAAATTATTCTATAGAAAATTTTTTTATCAAAAATTTTTCTATAAAAAATTTTTTTATCAAAACTTTTTCTATAGAATATTTTTTTTATCAAAAATTTTTCTGTAGAAAATGTTTTTTTATCAAAAATTTTTCTATGGAAAATTTTTTTGTCAAAAATTTTTGTATCAAAAATTTTATAGAAAATTATTATAGAAAATTTTTTTCAAAAAGAATGACAAATAAATGAATGTAACAGACCAATTTATCTACGCTTTTACTTATGGTTTATGAATATAATTCTGAAAGGTTTTGTTTGTAAAATAAGTAATAATGTGAGGTTTTCGATCTGTCTAAATTGGGGATAATCCTCCTGAAGAGATGGCCTAACCAACCATCGAAACGCGTCGAGGAATTTTGGTTTCACCGCAAACAATTTTTGGCTTTTTATCAATTAATTGGTCTGTTACATTAATAAATGAATGTAACAGATTTGGGATCAAATGCGAATAGTTATTCTTTTTGAATAATATTTACATCCCGACAATTTTGTTATTTTTTGATAAAACTGCATGTATTCAAAATTTTTCTATAGAAAATTTTTTTATCAAAAATTTTTCTATAGAAAATTTTTTTATCAAAAATTTTTTTTATAGAAAATTTTTTTATCAAAAATTTTTCTATAGAAAATTTTTTTATCAAAAATTTTTTTATTAAAAAGTTTTCTTAGAAAATTTGTTGATCAAAATTTTTTCAATATATTTTTTTATCAACAAATTTTCTATAGAAATTTTTTTTTTATCAAAAATTATTCTATAGAACATTTTTTATCAAAAATTTTTCTATAGAAAATTTTCTTACAAAAAATTTTCTAACAATTTTTTTTTTTTTATCAAAAATTATTCAATAGAAAACTTTTTTGTCAAAAATTTTTCTATAAAAAATTTTCTTCCAAAAATTTTTCTATAGAAAATTTTTGTATCAAAAATTTTTCTATGGAAAATTTTTTAACAAAAATTTTTTTATCAAAAATTTTTCTATAGAAAACTTTTTGATCAAAAATTTGTCTATTGAAATTTTTTTCATCAAAAATTTTTTTTAGAAAATTTTTTTATTAAAAATTGTTGATAGAAGATTTTATCAAAAATATTTATATCGAAAATTTTTACAGAAAAATATGTTTATCGAAAAATTTTCTATAAAATGTAATTTTTATCGAACAATTCTACAAAGAAAATAAATTTTTCTATAAAAAAAAAATTTTAGATCGAAAATTTCTAAAATATATAAAAATCTAAAATTGTTTAATATAAGAATTTATTTCTGTTTTGAAAAATATTCCCAATATTTACAAAAATATTCCCAATGTTTACAAAAATAATAGTGTATTGACAACAATGTTCGAGATTATATTTCTTTGTTCTCTCGAACCATGTATTTTGTTGCTATAAATTGGATTTTGATTTGTTTGTTGCCTATTTTGTTTATGTCTTTTCTTTAACAAAGTGGCACCAACCAACTCTGTTAACATCCAAATTCCAACTGAAGGATTTTAGTACTCATTTTCACGAGTTTTATTAATAATTGTAGTATTTACGAAAATTAAAAAAATTCATCGCCTACTGCTTTCAACAGACATACAGATATGTCCGTCTATATCTTGTCTTAGAATTTCATAAGTATTCAGAATATATATCCCTTTTGGTTTTTGAGCCAATATTAAGGAAATTATAAACGGAATGGCTATCTCTATATACCCCCCATTCTTTTTGATCGTAGGTATAAAAATCAATTGGGGGTAAATCTCATGATCTTGGTGGCCAATTAATTGGGCCATTATATGTTGGGACGACATATCAGCAAGATTAATGCCACTTAATTGATGTTCTAAAAAATTTCGAACTATGCTCCTATACCATTTACAATTGACAGCGACATTCTGACCATCATCGTTTTTGAAGACATATGGATGAATAACTCTACCAGTCCATAAAGCTCACCAAAAAGTAATTTTCTTTAGCTGTGGTGGTGAGGGGCATAAGTAGGCTGAGTAATAGGACATTTAAACTCGTTGGTGTTGGTTATCAGATCTTTAGCCTTGAGCAGCTAAACGCTACTTGATTTCCATCGTTTTTAATTATTTATAAATCTTGATATGTTTTTATACTTTTTAAAAGCCAATTCATAATGTGTGAGGCAATCCCAGTTCATATTAACAATTTTCCAACATTTAATGAAAATAGGCCCTTCATTCTTCTATGCCATCCCAGTAACCGTCGCCTATATATTCGTAATTTGAGGTGAAAATAGAAATGTTAATATTTACCCTCTAGCTGTTATCTGCATTATTGTATAACGAAACAAGTAAGCATTAATCTATTATTTCAACTATAATTATTTTCTATGAATAGAATACTCATTATACTATACAAGTAGTGCATTAAGGATATAACTCGCATTTTATACAAAATTGCCTTAAGTCAAAATTTGAAATTCTTGAAATTACTAGATTTTTTTTTATCAAAATTGCTCTACTTTTCGATTTGAAAAGGAATCGTTTAGTTTCGAACGTTGTTTTTGATTTAGTACAATTTTGTAAGAGATGGATATGTTTAAATATGTGTGTGATTTTCCGAGTTGATGTGTTTTAGTTAGTTTTTGCTTAAATAAATTTCTAAGTATTCATACCTGAGGTTCTGTTTTTATACACACCATCAAAAATAATGGGGGCATATTGAGATTGTCATTCCATTTGTAATTTCCTTAATATTGGCTTAGAAATCAAAAACGATATATATTCTGAATCCTTATGAAATCCTAAGACGACTGTCTGTTGAAATCACGATAACGTCTAAACGAAAAGAGCTAGCTAACTGAAACTTAGCAAAAATATTCTTTATTTATGAGAAAATTTTGATATTGAAATTGGGCAAAATCGGTTAGCATTTGGCCATAGCTCCCGTATAACCTCGTCTAGGCTAATCGCTTATTTGCTAATAAATGACAAAATTTGGTATCTAGAAGTTTTAGATAAGCAGTAGGCAGCATATAAAATTTCATCGAAATCGGTTCACATTTAGCCATAGCTCCCATACAAAAAACTTACGAAAACAGGCTAAATTTCACCCAAAATACACTTAAATGCCAATAAATCTAAAAGTATAACAGATATAACCACTAAATTTGGCACAAAAAAGTCTTATATCAATGCCAGCCAGTGTGCAAAATTTTGTCACAATCGGTCACTATTTGACCTAGCTCCCATATAAAAAACTTACGAAAACACAAAAATTCAAAAAGAAAAGGGGATTTATGTCCGTCTGTCCGTCAGATAAAATCGTGATAGCTCCTTAACTACAAGAGCTAGTAAGACTAAATTAAGCACAAGGAAGTCTTATGTCAATGCCAGCCAGTGTGCAATCGTTACAATCGCTCACCATTTGACCATAACTCCCATATAAAAAACTTATGGAAACACAAAAATACATAAAGAAAAGGTTGTTTATGTCCGTCTGTCCGTCAGATAAAAGCACGATAGCGCCTTAACAAAAACAGCTAGAGGGACAAAATTTTACAAAAGTATTTTGGATATCTTGAAAAAGATGTGTGTTGAAAATGGACAAAATCGGTTCAAATTTAGTTAGAGCTCCCATATAACCCCGCCCCGGGAAACACATTAATGCTGATAAATTGAATACAATTGTAATAGCTATGACGATTAAATTTAAAATAGGGAAGTTTTATGCAATTTTTGATCAGTTTATCAAATTTTATAGGAATTAGTCCATATTTGACTTTAGCTTTCATGTGACAAACACTCACGGAAACCAAAAATTTTAGCAAAGGCCAGTTAAAAGCTATTAAATTAGAAACTATGATAGCTATGGTCACTAAATTTTGCAAGAATAAGCTCTCTATATATACCAGCCAGTGTGTAAAATTTTGTTATAATCGGTCAACATTTGGCTATAATTCTTATATATATAACATCCCCTTTTTATATCTACAATCAAAAAGATTTGGAGGTACATTCATTATATTAAGATTGCACCTATGAAATTATATAGGCATCAATCAATGTTCAGCCCAGACTTTATATATGATGAATGCATTAGGAACTCATAACGAAATATATGGACCTGTCGTATTAATATTAACGTGTTTAGCCTAACTACATATTAATCACAACGAAAAGTATTTAACAACTTATTAATGTAAAACTATACCTGGTTATGAGACCGAATTTTGATCAAAGTAAATACTGGGGAAACCACTAAAATATTTTTAAATGTTGAACTATAAAGCTACGGAAACCTAACTTAGTCCAAAGGTTTTACCAACAATACCAAATAGCTTAGCGATTTTTCCAGTTTTGGTGCAGATTTTGAATTAGCTGCACCCTTGTAGATATATGAGATAAATCTAAATTTAACACAACTTGATGGTGGGTATATAAGATTCGGCACAGCCGAATATAACACTCTTACTTGTTTATATCTACAATCAAAAAGATTCTGAGGTACAAGCAGGTTAGATTATGTATGTATATGGTAGATGCATTAGGAACTCCTAGCAAAATATATGGACCTGTCGTATTATATATTTATATATATAATTCCCCAACAACATTCCAATTGGAACAAGGGGTACTTCTCTCAGACAATGAGCTGCATCCGATTCTATTTTTAGACTCATTGAAAGGGACCTATGTTTTAACGCCGGCTCCGGACGGCAAATGTATTAGTTAGAGAAGTTTTACATAGCCTAATACTCAATAACCAGTGGCTAGCTGAGTTATGACGTGAACCGTCGCTTTTTTGAAAATCTATTTTTTCAAGTGAGTCTGGCCAGGGATCGAACTTGGGCCTGTGGTATGCTAGGCGGATGACTAACCTGCTATAACACGGCGGTTCGTATTACTGTCGTATTACTATCAACTTCTTTATCCTAACTAAATATCAAGCTAAACGAAAAGTATTTAACAACTTATTAATGTAAAACCATACCCGGTTATGATAACGCATTTTGTTGAAAGTAAATAAATACTAGGGAAACCACTTACATACTTTTGAATGTTGAACTATAAAGCTACTGCAACCGAAGTTATTCCAAATATTTTACCAACAATACCAACTAGCGTAACAACTTTTTTCCAATTTGGTCCACATTTTGAATAAGCTGAACCCTCGGAGATATATGAGATATATTTCTAAATTTAACACAACTTGATGGTGAGTATATAAGATTCGGCACAGCCGAATATAACACTCTTACTTGTTATATCTACAATCAAAAAGACTTGGAGGTACACTCAGTATATTAAGATAGATAGCTATCAATCAGTGTTAAGTCCAGACTTTATATACGGTTGATGTATTAGGAACTCCTAACAAAAGAAATGGACCTGCCGTATTACTATCAACGTGTTTTTGGCCTAACTATTATTTATTGTTTATTAAGCTCTACAGAATTAATAATAGACAATTTTTATTTCGTTTTATTTAAAAAAAGTCTTCATATTTCATCATTCTCGTCCATTCAAAAATGTATATCTCTTGTTTAATGCAGAGCTTTTTTGGTTTGTTGTGTGTTAATCAAATTTTATGTTGTATAAAGTAAATAATTAAATCCCCCAATGGGATTTAAACACGCATTAAATTGCATTAATTTCATTTCATTTACATGTGTATGTACAATGTATGTATACGTACATTAGGGTGACAGGAAAAATTGTTTTCTTTGATTTCAAATGTTTTTCAAGGGAATATTATGACACTAAAAGTCTAAAAATCAAAATCTTGCCAAAAACACTTATTTTTATGCTATTTTATTAAAATTCGCTTATTACTAATAAATATTTCATAATCTTGCTATGAAAAATTTACGAAAATCTAAATTTTGACCCCGGTAAAGATAGGGTTAATGTCGTCCACTATTAAAAAACCTTTCAAAATAGGTTTTGCATAAGTTAATCAATAATACTAATTATTATTATTATTATTTTTTTTTTGTTAAAAGTAAAATTTGCCGAGCATCTACGTGGTCCAAAAATTTCCATTTTCGTGAAATTCTTAAATTTTAAGTCGCAGGTCGCCGTAACTGTTCAAGAAATCGACCTAAATTTTTTTAAGTTTTATTCTCCCATTTGTCTGTTTTAATAAACTGGTGAGTAAGTTTTAAATTTGTAATATTTGTTGAACAAAATTTTCGAAAAATTGAAAAATGATTTTTGAAACCGACCCAAAAAAAATGTGCCATTTTCCAACATGAAAAAATCTAAGTAAATACAATTAAATTTTAACAAAACTGAACTATTTAATAATAACAAGTGATTAAATGATAAATCATGTCACTTTGGAATTTCTTCATTAAAAAAAAAAAAAAAAATGGTGCATATCCTTAGGCGCGTTTTCAGAGACTTGAATTTTTGGGGGAAAATGGAATAACTCCAAAACTACTTAATGGATTCTTGTTTTTGATTTGAAATAAAGCTGTGTTAGTTTTCTTTAATATTCCATAATTTTTTCTTGTAAAAATTGTTTATTTTTGGTTGAAATTTCTCAAAAATAAAAAATTACCCATTTTTCACCATACAAATGGGCCCTTAAAATTTGGACCCGATGCGCCCATAGAATGTTATCCGATTTGGCTCAAATTTTTAGAACTAAACCTTTAGACCTATACTAACGACGTCATTTACTAAAAATTATGTCTAACTTTGAAATTTCTTTATTAACAACATACAATTTTTGGTGCATATCCTAAGGCGCATTTTAAGGGACTTGAATTTTTGGGGAAAAAAAGAATAACTCCAAAACTACTTAATGGATTTTTGTTTTTGATTATTTAAAACAAGTTTTCTTTAATATTCCACTATTTTTCTCTTAAAATTGTTTATTTTTGGTTGTAATTTCTCAAAAACAAAAAAAAAAAAACAATTTTTCTCCATACAAATGGGCTCTAAGATTTTGGACCCGATGCGCGTTGTCCAAATTTTCAGAACTAAACTTTAAGACCTAGTGTCATAATATTCCGTTGAAGAAGCCATAAAATTCGAATAAAAAATTTCTTACATACAAGAAATTGTCACCCTAATGTTGAATGAACATATGTTTTAACATACATACGAGTACATATGCAAATATAAAATTTACAAATTAAGTTAAAACACAATAAATTGTTAAATGCTTGTACTACTCGTATATATATTAAATTATTTATGTATAATCATATTTAAAATGCTTGCACACAATTACAAATTTTACATGTCTATAGTGGGAAAGGTATTATAACTTTATACTGATGTTTGTAACGAATAAACATTTTATGATGGATCCATATTTGGTCCAAGGTTACGAAACGGTGCAACAATTAGTCTTTATTGCTTCTGAACAATGCTCAATATTCCTGAGAATCTTTCAAATGGTTGCGTTTGTGGTTGATTATAACCAGGAGTAGGTAGCTCATACCACCAGTAGCCGATAACTATTTTTTAATTTTCGTAAATACCACGATCATTAAGAAAACTCGTCATAATGAGTATTAAAATCATTCAGTTGGAATTTTAATGTTAACAGAGTTGGTTGGCGCCGCTTTGTTAAAGAAAAGGCAAAAATAAATTAGGCAAGAAACAAATCAAAATCCAATTTTTAGCAACAAAATACATGGCTCGAGAGAACAATGAAATATAATCTCGATCATTGTTGCCACGACACTATTATTTTGGTAAACATTGGGGATATTTTTGTAAATATTGGGAATATTTATTAAAACAGAAATAAATTTTAATATTAAACAATTTTAGATTTTTATATTTTTTAGATATTTTCGATTCGAACATTTTTTTATAGAAAAATTTTTGATAAAGGTATTTTTCTTTGGAAAATTGTTCGACAAAAATTCGATTTTATAGATTTTATATCAAAAAATTTCCAAACCTTCTATAGAAAAATTTTTAATAAAAAAAAATTCTATAGAAAACATTTTGTAAGAATATTTTCTATAGAAACATTTTTGTAAGAAAATTTTCTTTAGAAAAATTTTTGATAATTTTCCATAGAAAAATTTTGTTATCAAAAATTTTCTATAAAAATTTTTTTTATCAAAAATTTTCTATAAAAATTTTTTTTATCAAAAATTTTCTATAAAATTTTTTTTTATCAAAAATTTTCTACAGAAAATTTTTTAAAATAAAATGTTTCTATTGAAAATTTTTTATCAACAATTTTTCTATAGAAAAATTTTTGATAAAAAAAATTTTCTATAGAAAAATGTTTGATAAAAAAAATTTTCTATAGAAAAATGTTTGATAAAAAAATTTTCTATAGAAAAATTTTTGATGAAAAAATTTTCTATAGAAAATTGTAGATAAAAAAATGTTCTATAGATAAAAAAATTTTCTTTAACATTACAATTTTCTATAGAAAACAATTTTCTATACATAAAAAAATTTCCAATTTTCCATAGAAAAATTTTTGTTAAAAAAATTATCTATAGAAATATTTTTGATAAAAAAATTTTCTATAGAAACATTTTTGATAAAAAATTTTTCGATTTTGATAAAAAAAATTTCTATGGAAAAATTTTTGTAAGAAAATTTTCTATAGAAAAATTTTTGATAAAAAAATTTTCTATGGAAAAATTTTTCATGAAAAAATTTTCAATAAAAAATTTTAGATAAGAAAATTTTCTATAGACAAATTTTTGAAAAATAAAATTCCAATAGAAAAATTTTTGATAAAAAATTTTCTATAGAAAAATTTTTGATAAAAGAATTTTCTATAGAAAAATTGTTGATACAAAAATTTTCTATAGAAAAATTTTTGATATAAAAATTTTTTATAAAAATATTTTCTACAGAAAAGTTTTTTACCAAAAATTTTTCTAGAAAATATTTTTGATAAAAAAATTTTTTATAGAAAAACTTTTGATAAAAAGATTTTCTATAGGAACATTTTTGGTTACAAAAATTTTCTATACAAAAATTTTTGGTTAAACAAATTTTTGATGAAAAAGTTTTCTGTAGAAAAATTGTTGATAAAAAAATTTTTTATAGAAAAATTTTTGATAAAAAAATTTTTTAAAATTTTCTATAGAAAAATTTATGATAAAAAAATTTTTTATTAAAATATTTTCTATAGAAAAGTTTTTTATCAAAAATTTTTCTAGAAAATATTTTTGATTAAAAAATTTTTTATAGAAAAACTTTTGATAAAAAAATTTTCTATAGAAACATTTTTGGTTAAAAAAATTTTCTATAGAAAAATTTTTGGTTACAAAAATTTTCTATACAAAAATTTTTGGTTAAGCAAATTTTTGATGATAAAGTATTCTGTAGAAAAATTTTTGATGAAAAAATTTTCTGTAGAAAAATTTTTGATAAAAAATTTTTTATAGAAAAATTTTTGATAAAAAAATTTATTAATCAAAAATTTTTCTATAAAAATTTTTTTCTAGAAAAATTTTTGATAAAAAACTTTTCTATAGAAAATATTTTTATCAAAAGTTTTCTATGGAAAAATTTTCTATATAAAAATTTTTGATAAAAAAATTTTCTATATAATAATTTTTGATAAAAAAGTTTCTATAGAGAAGTTTTTGATAAACAAATTTTCTATAAAAAAATTTTTGATAAAAAAATTTTCTATAAAAAATTTTTTGATAAAAAAATTTTCTATAGAAAAATTTTTGATAAAAAAATTTTCTATAGAAAAATTTTTGATAAGAAAATTTTCTATAGAAAAATTTTTGATACAAAAATTTCCTATAGAAAAATTTTTGATAAAAAATTTTTTATAGAAAAATTTTTGATAAAAAAATTTTCTGTAGAAAAATTTGTGATGAAAAAAGTTTCTATAGAAAAACGGTTGATAAACAATTTTCCATAAAATATTTTCGATTTTGATAACAAAAATTTTCTATAGAAAAATTCTATAGAAAAATTTTTGATAAAAAAATTTTCTATAGAAAAATTGTTGATAAAAAATTTTTCTATAGAAACATTTTTGATAAAAAAAATTTCTATAGAAAAATTTTTGATAAAAAAAATTCCATAAAAAATTTTAGATATAAATATTAAAAAAAAATGGAGTAGAATTTTTTTTTTAAACGTTAGAACTACACATTGAACAAAAAAATACCTATTTTAGTTAAAAGTATAAAAAACGGCAACTCTGCCGACTATTTTTTTTGTTCAGTTTTCTTTGCTCCTACCCGTAATGATAAGCAAATGTGGCCATTTTGCGTAAAGCTTTCTCAGATGAGTTACCTTTGATGTACACAATTTTTCTAACTTTTAATTTCCGATCGGCTTAAGCCATATTGTGAAATTTTTCTATAGTTTCGGATGTAAAGACCTTAACAGAGCCTCTGTGCTTGTAGGTCCACATCTAAACTCAGAAACTTCTTTTTACCATGAAAGTGGAAATCACAAACTGTTGAACCAGAAAATTTAAATAAAACATTTATTAATTAAATGCTTTTCTAAATGGTATTTCTTTTGACATAAAAGCAAATAAAATAGTTTTATTTAGTTTGTTGTTTTTTTAGTTTTAGTTAATTAATTGCTTTAATGTTTTTCAGTTTAAATTGCATTTTTGGTATTTAAATAGTAACTTAATAAAAAAGCTTTTTGAAAACCAAAAAAAATTAAATATTTTCTGTTTAATATTCACATTTTTCTTTGAATAGCATTTTAATGGTAAGATAGTTATAAATTAGTACTACATAGTTGCCATGAAAACTAGAAGTGTGCTCGCACTCTAATGGCACTCACGTTCACAGAGAAAAACAAGTAAGAAAGTGCTATAGTCGGTCAAGCCCGACCATACGATACCCCTCACCACTAGAGCGTCTCGACTTATATGGGGAAAAAATAAAGTTCGCCGTACACCATCGAATATAAAGCATTGCTATGAGACAGTTTCGAAAATATTTTTTTTAATTTTTTTCGTTGCACATAGGGGTCGCCAAAATACATTTTTCGTTATATCTTCGGCATTTACAGTCGGATCTCGAAGTGTGATATATCGATGTTTTTGTCTCGAGGAGACCAACATTTTTCTTTGATAGTCATTATTCTCAGGTATCCGGTTCTAGTATTTATCTATCAGACCCCTGTTCCTACCACCCTAATGTACCACCCTAATATCTGAAAATTAAAGCTCTTAAGAAATCGTTAAACTTTTACTAAGGAAGTTTTCGATTTTTCAAACCGATCTATTACAAACAAGGAATTTCTTATTTTGTCGCACATAGGGATCGCCAAAATACATTTTTCGTTATATCTTCCCCATTTACTGTCGGATCTTAAAGTGTAATATATCGATGTTTTTGTCTAACGAAGGCCAATGCTTTGCGATATTGGCCTCCTCGAGACAAAAACATCGATATATCACACTTCGAGATCAGACTTTAAATGCCGAAGATATAACGAAAAATATATTTTGGCGACCCCAATGTGCAACGAAAAAAATTTAAAAAAAATTTTTCGAAACTGCCTCATAGCAATGCTTTATATTCGATGGTGTACGGCGAACTTTATTTTTTCGCGACGCCCTACTCACCACTAAGGGAAAGGTGTTATTTTTTATGTATAAAGACAAATATTCGCTTAATTTTGCCATCATTAAAAAATTTTCTCAATACTTATATATTTAAGCTGTTTCCGTTATTTGGACTTATATGAGAGGTAGGGTCAAATGTGAACCGATGATCTCGAAATTTTGCAAATTGATTACAGTTTTTACAAAAATTATGTATGCAAAAAATTAACTTTAAATTCTTATTATCATGAGATTTACAAGCGTTTTAGTAATTATACCCTTCACCACCATAGGTTGAAAGGGTATTATAAGTTTGTGCTGATGTATGTAACGCTTGGAAATATTTGTCTTAGACCCACCTTTTAGTATACCAATAGGCTTAGAATCACTTTCTGAGTCGATTTAGCGATGTCCGTCCGTCCGTCCGTTTGGCTGGCTGGCTGACCTTGTAATCAAACTACAGGTCGCAATTCTAAAGATAATTTGATAAAATTTGGCACAGATCATTTTTGGATAATATCTATTGAAATTGGTCAAAATTGGTCCATTATTTATGGTACCTCCCATAGGTCCCACTTCCCGGAATTGTTATATTGGCCACAAATATCAATATTTTTTCACGAAATTTAAATCAAATACTGCTTATATAAACCTTAATCACTGTACCAAATTTCGTTAAAATCGGTCAACATTTGACCATAGCTCCCATACAAACTTTTCTTTAAAAACGCACTTAATGAGACAAAATTCACTAAAACGCTCGTAAATGGGAGATAACGGGAATTTTAAGTTTATTTTTTGCATACATAATTTTTGTAACAACTGTAATAAATTTGAAAAGTTTCGAGATCATCGGTCTACATTTGACCCAAGCTCTCATATAAGTCCAAATGTCGGAAGCAGCTTAAATATATAAGTTTTGAGAAAATGTTTGTATGATGGCAAAATTTAGCAAATATTTGTCTATATACAGGAAAAATAACACTTTTGACCTTAGTGGTGAAGGGTATCGTATGGTCGGGCTTGACCGACTATAGCACTTTCTTACTTGTTTTTGTCTCATTTAGTGCGTTTTGACACAAGAGTGTGTATGGGAGCTATGGTCAAATGTGAACCGATTTCAACGATATTTGGTACAGTGATTTAATATTACATAAGCAGTATTTGTTGTAAATTTCATGAAAAAATATTGATATTTGTGGCCAATATAGCAATTCCGGGAAGTGGGACCTATGGGAGGTAACATAAATAATGGACCGATTTTGACGAATTTCAATAGACATGTTCCCACTGTCAAGAAAATGATCTGTGCCAATTTTCATCACATTATCTTTAGAATTGCGACCTGTACTTTGACTATATGGTTTACATGGGGGTCCAGCCAGCCATCCAAACAGACGGATGGACGGACTGACATCGCTAAATCGACTTAGAAAGTGATTCTAAGCCTATTGGTATACTAAAAGGTGGGTTTAAGACAAATATTTCTATGCATTACATACATCAGCACAAACCTATAATACCCTTTCCACCTATGGTGGTGAAGGGTATAACAAGTAAGTGTGTTATATTCGGCACCATGAAGTTGTACAAGAGTGCAGCTTATTCAAAATGGTGACCAAATGTAGTGTTGTTAGTGAAATATTTGGATTAAATTCAGTTGCAGTAGTATAGTTCAACATTTATAAGTATCTTAGTGGTTTCCCTAGTATTTACTTTGCACAAAATTTTGTGCCATTACCGCGTATAGTTTTACATTAATAAACTGTTAAATACTTTTCGTTGTGCTTAGTATGTAGTTAAGATTCATATATTTTGTTAGGAGTTCCTAATGCATCTACCGTATATAAAGTCTGGATTTTACATTGATTGATAGCTATCTAATTTCGTATGTGCAATCTAAATATACAGAATGTACCTCCAAATTTTTTGATTGTAGATGTATAAGTAAGAGTGTTATATTCGGCTGTGCCGAATCTTATATACAAACCATCAAGTTGTGTTAAATCTAGAAACATATCTCATATATCTACGAGGGTGCAGCAAATTCAAAACGTGGACCAAATTGGAAAAAAGTTGTTACGCTAGTTGGTATTGTTGGTAAAATATTCGGAATAACTTCAGTTGCAATAGCTTTATAGTTCAACATTCAAAAGTAAGTAAGTGGTTTCCCTAGTATTTATTTACTTTGAAAAAAATTCGTTATCGCAACCGGGTATGGTTTTACATTAATAAGTTGTTAAATACTTTTCGTTTTGTTAGGATAAAGAAGTTGATAGTAGTACGACTGGTCCATATATTTTGTTAGGAGTTCCTAATGCATCTACCATATACATAATCTTTATATGATGCTTGTACCTCCGAATCTTTTTGATTGTAGATATAAAAAAGGGATTGTAATATATATATAAGAATAATAGCCAAATGTTGAAACTGGCTGGTTTTTATATAAAGCTTATTTTTGCGAAATTTAGTGGCAAAAGCTGTCATAGTTTCTAATTTATTAGCTTTTGACTGGTCCTTGCGAAATATTTTTTGGTTTCCGGGAGTGTTTTTTATATGAAAGCTAAAGTCCAATATAGACCGATTCCTATAAAATTTGATATACTGACCAATAGATGCATTAAACTTCTCTATTCTAAATTTAGTCGTCATAGCTATTACAATTGTATTCAATTTATCAGCAATCATGTGTTTCCCGGGGCGGGGTTATATGAGAGCTCTAACTAAATGTGAACCGATTTCTCCCATTTTCAGTACACAACTTTTGTTACATATTAGAAATGCTTTTGTAAAATTTTGTCTCTCTAGCTTTTGTAGTTAAGAAGCTGTCGTGCTTTTGTCTGACGGACAGACGGACATAAACCTCCTTTTCTTTTTGTGTTTTTGTGTTTCCGTAAGTTCTTTATATAGGAACTATAGTCAAATGGTGACCGATTGTGACAAAATTTCGCACACTAGCTGGCATTTATATAAGACTTTCTTTTGTAAAATTTTGTTGCTGTAGCTCTTTTAGTTAAGGCGCTATCGCGCTTTTATCTAACGGACAGACGGACATAAACCCCCTTTTCTTTTTGAATTTTTGTGTTACCGTAAGTTTTTTATATGTTAGCTGTGGTCAAATGGTGACCGATTGTGACAAAATTTTGCGCACTGGCTGGCATTCACATAAGACTTCCTTGCGCTAAATTTAGTGGCCAAAGCTATTACAGTTTATCATTTATTGCCATTTAAGTGAATTTCAGGTGGAATTTAGGCTGTTTCCGTAAGTTTTTTATATGGGAGCTATGGTTAAATGTGAACCGATTTCGGTGAAATTTTATATGCTGTCTAGTGTTTATGTAAAACTTCTAGATACTAAACTTTGTCATCATAGCTTTTATAATTTGTCAGTTATTAGCAAATAAGCGATTAGCCTAGAATGAAGAACATTTTTACTAAGTTTCAGTGAGTTATCGTGATTTCAACAGACAGACAGACGGACAGACAGACAGACAGACAGACAGACAGACAGACAGACAGAGACAGACCGACAGACAGACAGACAGACAGACAGACACCCAAACAGACAGACAGACAGACAGACAGACAGACAGACAGACAGACAGACAGACAGACAGACAGACAGACAGACAGACATACAGACAGACAGACAGACAGACAGACAGACAGACAGACAGACAGACAGACAGACAGACAGACAGACAGACAGACAGACAGACAGACAGACAGACAGACAGACAGACAGACAGACAGACAGACAGACAGACAGACAGACAGACAGACAGACAGACAGACAGACAGACATACAGATGGACCCCCCATTCTTTTTTATGATGTGTATACAAAAAACAACACACAAATTAAAATGCATATACTAAACTAACAATAACAAAATATACACCGAATACAATTCTCCATTTGGCCAACCTTGATCTGAAGAAAACAGGTAAATTTTGCAAAACTAAAAAACAATTTTTGTTTGTGATGCACAAACATTAAAAAATTCAAGCAAAGATTTAATATTTACAAATTAATTGGCATTTTCTTAAGAAATGAATGTTTAGAATTTGAAATGAAAGAAAACAGTTTGTGTAGTAATTCAATTTTGGAGAACTTTGATATAATTAATTATATTGAGAAATTGTTTTTAGCCTTGGAATTTTTATATATAAGGAATACTTTCATTTGACCTTTTGTGGACACAAACATTCTAAATTTCTTATGGTTTTAATACTCACTTCTACTCGAAGATGCACTAACATAAGCCGATGAACGTCTTTTGAGACCACTGGTTCCTTCGTTACTGCTACCCACGGGCAAGAAACGAGACAATGTTAACATGGTTTTGAAAAGATCCGTAACATTGTTGTCCTCCTTGGCAGAACATTCTAAGACTTTAGCTCTGGAAATATGAAAAACAAGAAAAATTAAATAAAAATATAAAACAAAAACTAAATGCATATTATCAAGATAGTAACTAAAGGAGATAAACTAAGAAAGTAACTTTATTCATGGATGTTCCCTATTATTACTTGTTTTAAGTAAGATTTTCAATTTCATTTATTATACCCTACATCAGTTAAAATGACAAGGGTGTGCTCTTATTTTGTAACGTTTTTGTGGGTCCCAGAGAAAATTTTTCAAAAATTTCCTATTTTTAAAGGAAATTTTTCAAAAATTTCCTATTTTTATAGGAAATTTTTCAAAAATTTCCTATTTTTATAGGAAATTTTTCAAAAATTTCCTATTTTTATAGGAAATTTTTCAAAAATTTCCTATTTTTATAGGAAATTTTTCAAAAATTTCCTATTTTTATAGGAAATTTTTCAAAAATTTCCTATTTTTATAGGAAATTTTTCAAAAATTTCCTATTTTTATAGGAAATTTTTCAAAAATTTCCTATTTTTATAGGAAATTTTTCAAAAATTTCCTATTTTTATAGGAAATTTTTCAAAAATTTCCTATTTTTATAGGAAATTTTTCAAAAATTTCCTATTTTTATAGGAAATTTTTCAAAAATTTCCTATTTTTATAGGAAATTTTTCAAAAATTTCCTATTTTTATAGGAAATTTTTCAAAAATTTCCTATTTTTATAGGAAATTTTTCAAAAATTTCCTATTTTTATAGGAAATTTTTCAAAAATTTCCTATTTTTATAGGAAATTTTTCAAAAATTTCCTATTTTTATAGGAAATTTTTCAAAAATTTCCTATTTTTATAGGAAATTTTTCAAAAATTTCCTATTTTTATAGGAAATTTTTCAAAAATTTCCTATTTTTATAGGAAATTTTTCAAAAATTTCCTATTTTTATAGGAAATTTTTCAAAAATTTCCTATTTTTATAGGAAATTTTTCAAAAATTTCCTATTTTTATAGGAAATTTTTCAAAAATTTCCTATTTTTATAGGAAATTTTTCAAAAATTTCTTATTTTTATAAGAAATTTTTCTAAAATTTCCAATTTGGATAAGAAATTTTTCTAAAATTTCCTATTTTTATAGGAAATTTTTCTAAAATTTCCTATTTTTATAGGAAATTTTTCTAAAATTTCCTATTTTTATAGGAAATTTTTCTAAAACTTCCTATTTTTATAGGAAATTTTTCTAAAATTTCTTATTTTTATAGGAAATTTTTCTAAAATTTCCTATTTTTATAGAAAATTTTCTATTTTTATGGGAAACTTTTCAAAAATTTCCTATTTTTATAGGAAATTTTTCAAAAATTTACTATTTTTATATGAAATTTTTCAAAAATTTCCTATTTTTATAGGATTTTTTTTTTTAAATTTTCAAAAATTTTCTATTTTTCTAGGAAATTAAAAAAAAATCCTATTTTTATAGGAAATTGTTCAAAATTTTCCTATTTTTATAGGAAGTTTTACAAAAATTTCCTATTTTTATAGGAAATTTTTTAAAAATTTACAATTTTTATATGAAATTTTTCAAAAATTTACTATTTTTATAGGAAATTTTTCTAAAATTTCCTATTTTTATAGGAAATTTTTCTAAAATTTCCTATTTTTATAGGAAATTTTTCTAAAATTTCCTATTTTTATAGGAAATTTTTCTAAAATTTCCTATTTTTATAGGAAATTTTTCTAAAATTTCCTATTTTTATAGTAAATTTTTCAAAAGTTTCCTATTTGTGTAGGAAATTTTCTATTTTTATAGGAAACTTTTCAAAAAATTCCTATTTTTATAGGAAATTTTTCAAAGATTTACTATTTTTATATGAAATTTTTCAAAAATTTCCTATTTTTATAGGAAATTTTTCAAAAATTTCCTATTTTTATAGGAAATTTTTCAAAAATTTTCTTATTTTTATAGGAAATTTTTCAAAAATTTCCTATTTTTATAGGAAATTTTTCAAAAATTTCCTATTTTTATAGGAAATTTTTCAAAAATTTCCTATTTTTATAGGAAATTTTTCAAAAATTTCCTATTTTTATAGGAAATTTTTCAAAAATTTCCTATTTTTATAGGAAATTTTTCAAAAATGTCCTATTTTTATAGGAAATTTTTGAAAAATTTCCTATTTTTATAGGAAATTTTTCAAAAATTTCCTTTTTTTATAGGAAATTTTTCAAAAATTTCCTATTTTTATAGGAAATTTTTCAAAAATTTCCTATTTTTATAGGAAATTTTTCAAAAATTTCCTATTTTTATAGGATATTTTTCAAAAATTTCCTATTTTTATAGGATATTTTTCAAAAATTTATTATTTTTATAGGAAATTTTTCAAAAATTTCCTATTTTTATAGGAAATTTTTTTAAAATTTCCTATTTTTATAGGAATTTTTTTTAAAAATTTCCTATTTTTAAAGGAAATTTTTTAAAAATTTCCTATTTTTAAAGAAAATTTTTTAAAAATTTCCTATTTTTAAAGGAAATTTTTAAAAAATTTCCTATTTTTGAAGGAAATTTTTTAAAAATTTGCTATTTTTAAAGGAAATTTTTTAAAAATTTCCTATTTTTAAAGGAAATTTTTTAAAAATTTCCTATTTTTAAAGGAAATTTTTTAAAAATTTCCCATTTTTAAAGGAAATTTTTTAAAAATTTCCTATTTTTAAGGGAAATTTTTTAAAAATTTCCTATTTTTAAAGGAAATTTTTTTAAAAATTTCCCATTTTTAAAGGAAATTTTTCAAAAATTTCCCATTTTTAAAGGAAATTTTTCAAAAATTTCCTATTTTTATAGGAAATTTTTCAAAAATTTCCTATAAAAATAGGAACGTTTCAAAAATTTCCTATTTTGATAGGAAATTTTTTTAAAATTTTCCTAGTTTTATAGGAAATTTTTCAAAAATTTCCTATTTTTATTTGGTTTACGAACTTTTCAACTTAACTGTAAACAATTGTTTTAATTGTTCTTTAAGGTTTATTCAGTAGAAAAATTACTTATGTTCTAATTTGAAATTTTGGTAAACATTCTATTTAATGCGGTCACCACTTAAACATTTTCTTATTTACTGCAAATTTCCGCGCATTTCTAATGAAAGAGTTTTCTTGTCTTTGATTTTCTATTTTCTACTTTCGTTGAGTGACACGAAAAGCTTGTGTTTTTCCAAGAACGAAAAAGTTAAGCAACATAAACAAAAGAAAATGAAAATGTAATAGAAACTAGTAAAAGTTAAAAGGGTGTAAAAAAGAAACTAGGTGTTAAGGTCACTTTAAGATAGTGTGTTCCCCATTAGTTCCATATTAGGTTTAATGGGAACGGAGTTGGGGTTTAGTCTTTTTAGAAAATGTCCTCAACATAATTTTATAACTTGTTCTTATATTCAATTTACCGGTCATATTGTTGGTTTTGGAGATGTCCCAGAAACTTCGAACTGTTGGGTTGAGCTAACAATTATGTTGTAGAAAATAGAAACTCTTGTTTTAGTTGGTGATTCTTAAAGCCAGTCACTAGAATCATAAAAACTTTTAATTTGTAGCAGTTTTGTTTTAAACATGATAAGGGTAAACTTTTTTTTCGTTTTGCAAATAAGCGAGTTTTTGAATAAAGTCTAAAAATAGTTATAAGAATTTTCGAAAAAACTGTTTTTAATTGATTTTGTATATTTATTTCAGTTTTACTTCAATTTCGAAGCAAATATGTCGCTCATCCCGATTTAAGGAGAATGATATTGGAAAACACGTTTTTTTCTGTTATTATCAGTTTTTCTACCATTTGCTAAAAATTAGCGCAATGTATTCCGGCAACAAGTGGTAACAGTTGCTTCTAATTGTTAACGACACTCCTTTTAAACACTTTTCCAAATATTTCGAAAAGACAATGTTTGCTTTGGGACAAATGGGAGCAAAAAAAAAACAAGAACGAAAGCGCTATAGTCGGTCAACCGCGACCATGCGATGCCCTTCACCACTAAGGTCAAAGGTGTTCTTTTTCCTGTATAAAGACAAATATTTGCTAAATTTTGCCTTCATACAAAAATTTTCTCAAAACTTTCATATTTAAGCTGTTTCCGCCATTTGGACTTATAAGAGAGCTAGGGTCAAATGTGGACCGATTATCTCGAAATTTATCTGATTGATTACAGTTGTAACAAAAACTATGTATGCAAAAAGTAAACTTAAAATTCTCATTATCTTCAGATTTTTAAGAGGAATTTAGGCTGTTTTCGTAGGTGTTTTGTATAGGAGCTATGGTCAAATGTACACCGATTTTGTCCAACCAATAGCAAAAATTTCCTAGAAATGAGAAACATCTTTGACAAGTTTTAGTGCATTAGCTCCGTTAGTTTAGGCGTTGTCGTGCTTTCAACAGGCGTTATCGGGTATAGCTCAATCACTATCAGGCGTTATAGGGCATCGCTCAATCATCTTAGAATTTCATAACGATTCGGAATATATATCTCTTTTGGCATTGAGCCAATATTAAGGAAATTACAAACGGAATGACAATCTCAATACACCCCCTATTCTGTTTGATGATGAGTATGAAAATGGATAATATTTTCCTAAATTTTAGATACTCAAGTAAAGGTCTTAAGAAAAAAGATTATGATATGTATCGAAATTAAAACTGCACTTGTTCAAATTTCCTATTTTAATTTGCGTTATGTAGTTTTTATTGTCTTAAAAAGAAATTGAAAAAAATCGATCAAAACAATATTAAAGTTTATGGATTCTGTACCATCCATTTTTTTCGGAAAATAAGTGGTTTCCGAATTTTGATGTTCTGGGCGTCAACCTGAGGTAACTGTATCCGAAAAAAGTTAATACAAAATCACGATATGGTTTTTGCCGATAGACGATTAAAAGTAAGTTTGCGTAGCAGTTTTCCTAAAGGGAATACTTTTGTATAACAGTTATTTTATAAAAAAAAACTTTAGTATAACAGTTTTCCTAAAGGAAATGCTTCTGTATAATAATTATTATATGGAGAATACTTTTGTATAACAGTTTTCCTATGGAGAACACTTTCTGTGACAGTTTATCTATAGAAAATGTTTTTGTATAACAGTTTTACTATGGAGAATACTTTTTTATAACAGTTTACCCATAGAAAATACTTTTGTATAACAGTTTTTTTTATGGAAATACTTTTTTATAACAGTTTACCAATAGAAAATACATTTGTATAAAATTTTTCCTATGTAAACACTTTTTTATAACAGTTTTCATAAAGATAATACTTTTGTAGAGGAGATTACCTATAGAGAATACTTTTGTATAACAGTTCACCTATAGACAATACTTTTGTATAACAGTTTCCTATAGATATTACTTTTGTATAAAAGATTACCTATAGAGAATATAAAAGTTTACCTATATAAAAACTTTTGTATAACAGTTTTCTTATGGAGAATACTTTTTATAACAGTTTCTCTATTAAGAATACTTTTTATATAAGTTTACTTATAGAAAATACTTTTGTATAACAGTTTTCCTATGGAAATACTTTTTTTATAACAGTTGTATATCAGTTTTCCTATAGAGAATACTTTTTATAACAGTTTACCTAGAAAAAATATTTTGTATAACAGTTTTTCTACAGAAAATATTTTTATATAACAGTTTTCGTAAAGAGAAAACTTTTGTATAAGAGGTTACCTATAGAGAATACTTTTGTATAAAAACTCACCTAATGAAAATACTTTATATAACAGTTTCCTATAGAGATTATTTTGTGTAACAGATTACCCATAGAAAATACTTTTGTATAATAGTTTTTCCATGGAGAATACTTTTTTATAACAGTTTACCTATATAAAATACTTTTGTATTGTATTATAGTTTTTCTATGGAGAATACTTTTTTATCATAGTTTACCCATAGAAAATATTTTTATATAACAGTTTTCCTAAAAAAATATTTTTGTATAACAGTTTTCGTAACAAGAGAATACTTTTGTATAAGAGTTTACCTGTAGAGAATACTTTTGTATAAATGTTCACCTACAGAGAATACTTTGTATAACAGTTTCCTATACAAATTATTTTTGTATAACAGTTTCCTATAGAGATTACTTTTGTATAACAGATCACCTATAGAAAATACTTTTGTATTAAAGTTTTCCTATGAGAATACATTTTTATAACAGTTTACCTATACAAATGTATTATAGTTTTTCCATGGAGATTACTTTTTTATCACAGTTTACCTATAGAAAATATTTTTGTATAACAGTTTCATATAGAGAATATTTTTGTATAACAGTTTTCTGTAATAAAAGCATTTTCTATATAACTTATAGAAAATACTTTTGTATAACAGTTCACCTATAGAAAATACTTTGGTATAACAGTTTCCTATATAGATTACTTTTGTATAAAAGTTCCCGCAGAGAACACTTTGTATAACAGTTTTCTATATAGATTACTTTTGCATAACAATTTCTTATAGGGATTACTTTTGCATAACAGAATACCTATAGAAAATACTTTTGTATAACAGTTTTCCTATGGAGAATACTTTTTTTATAACAGTTTACCTATATAAATGTATTATAGCTTTTCTATGGGGAATACTTTTTTATCACAGTTTACCTATAGAAAATATTTTTGTATAACAGTTTTCTTATAGAGAATATTTTTGTATAACAGTTTTCTGTTATAAAAGTATTTTCCATATACCCTATAGAAAATACTTTTGTATAACAGTTCACCTATTGAAAATACTTTGATATAACAGTTTCCTTTAAGATTACTATTGTATAAAAGTTTATCTGCAGAGAATACTTTGTATAACAATTTACTATATAGATTACTTTTGTATAACAGTTTCCTATAGAGATTACTTTTGTATAACAGTTTCCTATACTTTTGTATAACAGTTTTCCTATGGAGAATACTTTTTTTATAACAGTTTACCTATATAAATGTATTATAATTTTTTTATGGAGAAAACTTTTTTTTTATAACAGTTTACCTATAGAAAATATTTTTGTATAACAGTTTTCCTATAGAGAATATTTTTGTATAACAGTTTTTGTAAAACAAAATACTTTTATATAAAAGTTTACATAATATGTGAACATTATAATATTCTCCATATTATAGAGAATACTTTTGTATAACAGTTTTCTATAGGAATTACTTTTGTATAACAGATTACCCAAAAATAAAAATTATTTCCTATCTGTCACATTAATTTATTAATTAAACAGACAATTTATTTATTAAACAGACAATTTATTGATAAAAGCCAAAAAATGTTTGTGGGAACAAGCAATGCCTCGACGCGTTTCGATAGTTGGTTAGGCCATCACCTTCAGGAGGAGTATCCCTGCTTTGAGGCAGATCGAAAACCTCGTATTATTACCTATTTTACAAACACAATTATTACGAATTATGTTTGTAATCAAAGATTATGGACTGAACAAAAGTAAACACTAACATTTTTCAGTTTTATCTTCCTTCACTTTCCACATTCTTGTTGCTGGTGGAATTCTAAAATATGCTTGAACTTTGAGCTTAACAGGTTGTATAGGAAGTCAAGGATAACAGATGAAGAAGTATGTATTTATAAACAATATATAATTTTCTTCGCTATTTTTAAGTTAAGTCCATGAATTAAATCTTTTAAATCGAGATATTTTGAGTTCGTTTTACTTATCTCTCTAAATTTTCATTGCAACAATTTCTTTTAACAAGATTTAGGTTTCTCTGATCTATATTGTCAAAAGTCATAAATCACATAATTCCTTTTTTTTCTATACTGGCTAGAGAGTTTGGATATTCAGATTTAAATAAATTACGATATAATCGCTTTTAAAATTGATGGGGTTGGTTTTTTTTGCATGACATTCTATAGTATCATACATGACACAAAATAATATTGATTTATATTTATTTGAATATGTGTAAATTTTTTATATTCTTGATAAGGGATTCATGAGAACGATAAAAAAGTTTATTAAAGCTTAACAAAATGTTTGCAAGATTGAACCAATTTATTTTTTAAATAACAAAATTTACTTTAAACGCAAGCTTTATATGGATGGTCAGCCAGCCGCCCGGACGTATGAGCTTTGTTAAATCGACTCATGGACTTAGAACTTGTATTCTATTATATTCCTTAGAAAAGATTATTTTGTATATACATACATATGTATGTGTGTCTTTCTTATAAGTGAAATTTTCTTTCTATAAAGTTCAGAAATTTATCAGGTAACAATCAATTCAGATTCACTTATCCTAATGGTAATAAATTTTTATCAGCTTTTATTTATTTTTATACGATTTTCAATTGTATTTCAATCTGTGCGAAACATATTTGAAAGAATAAATAAATAAAAGTTACATTTAAATCCTTTTTCTATATAAATATGTTATTGTCATACGAAAGATTTTGTATGTACATTAGGGTGACAATTTTTTGTATGAAAGAAAATGTTTTTTTCGAATTTTGAAACTTTTTCAACGGAACATTGTGACACTAATTCTAAAAGTTTAGATCTGAAAATTTGAGCCAAATCGGACAACGTTCTATGGGCGCGCATCGGGTCCAAAGTTTTAGAGCCCATTTTTATGGTGAAAAATTTGTTATTTTTTATTTTTGAGAAATTTCAACCAAAAATAAACAATTTTTTTAGAAAAAGTAATGAAATATTAAAGAAAACTAACACAGCTCTACTTAAAATAATCAAAAATAAAAATCCATGAAGTAGTTTTGGAGTTATTTCATTTTTCCCCTGAAAATGCAAGCCCTTAAAACGCGCCTTAAAAAAACCCTTAGTCTTGCCAACAACAATTATTTTCATGCTTTTTTATTAAAATTCGCTAATTATTACTTGATATTTCGTAATCTCGCTATGCAAAATTTAAGGAAATCCAAATTTTGACATTTGACCCAGGTGAAGAAGAAAATCCAAATTTTGACATTTGACCCCGGTGATGAAAGGGTTAATCTCTTTCCAAAAAAAAA
This sequence comes from Stomorhina lunata, assembly GCA_933228675.1. Lineage (NCBI taxonomy): Eukaryota > Metazoa > Arthropoda > Insecta > Diptera > Rhiniidae > Stomorhina > Stomorhina lunata. Next base: position 33,467,350 of record OW121744.1, on the reverse strand, counting down.
CCTTCCAGCTAGATTTCCCATAAACAGAGAATTAGTATTAATTTTTTTTTTTGTTAAAATTTAATAAAAGTAAAATTTACCGAGCACCTACTAGAATTTTTAAAAATTGTATAGAAATTTTTAAAAATATTTTACAAAAACGTTTTTTGAAACTAAAAAAATGCAATAGTTTATTAAATTATAACAAATTTTGTTTAATTTTTTTTTTTAGATAATTTTGAAGTTTTTTAAAAATCAAAAGTTGTATCTAGAAGCGTGTGACTGATATTTTTATTACTAAAAAGCTTATAACTTTTTTTTTTAGCAATTAATGCACATAATCAATGTCTAAAAACAATATCTGAAAGAAATTGATTTTTTTCAACTTCACACAAAATTGTAAAGTTTTATTTTAAATATATGTAAATTTTTTTGGAAATGTTTTAAAATATATGGACATTTTTTTAGAAATGTTTTAAAATATATGGAAATTTTTTAAAATTTATGGAAGGTTTTTAAAATTTATGGAAATTTTTTAAAATTTTATGATTTTTTTAAATTTGTTTACAAAAGTTTATTTTAAACTTTTTTATTTGAAAGAGATTTTATTTAATTAAAAATCAAAATTTTCAACTAATTTTGAAGTTTTTTAAAAGTAAAAAATGTAAATGCCTATTGCTTATGATTGATATTAATTGCGAGGTATACCTACTTAATAGCTTATAACTTTTAAAGTAAAAAAGCTAGAGAAAAGTTTGTTAGCAATATCTAAAAATAGGATGATAGGATAGAAGATATAAATTACCATAGCATCCTTAATAGGCGGTAAGATTTTCAGCATTAAAACGCCGTCGATGTAAAAAAAATTAAATTGGCTGTAGAATAAAAAGCTTTAAAATAATGCCTCTAATTTAACAACAATTGGCACAATTTTGCTGTAAAATAGACATGCCGAGTAATTACAGTTTTGAATAAAATAAAAAAAACTATCCTCTTATCAAAAAAGGCAACTCTATTTGCATATACATGGTATGCAATTGTATAGGCAGAACTTGCCTGTGTATCCATCTATGTTACCGCCCAAGCTTTAAGTGCTTAAATTGATGGTGCTAAAGTCCAGAACCAGTCGGTTTCTCCTTCCAATTGTTTTGTAAAACTTGGTCGGTATACATACGTGTGGCTTTTTAACCAACTTTTACCTTTATTAACTTCTTGGAAAATAAATTCCATTAAAATTTTATTTTTTTTAATGCAAATCTGCAACTGAAGTTTTTACTTACTTAAATAAAGAATTTTTTTAAGTCTAAATTTGAATACAGAATAAAGTTGAAAACAGTTTGTATTAAAAAAACAAATATCAAAAGTGCTACGAGGGTTGCATTTTATATTTAAAGATTGACAGATATCAGTATAACCAGAGGTCGGAACAAAGAGAATAGAACAAAAAAAATTTATCTATCAAAAATTTTTTTATCAAAAGTTTTTCTACAGAAAATTTTTTTATTAAAAATTTTTCTACAGAAAATTTTTTTATTAAAAATTTTTCTATAGAAAATTTTTTTATCGAAAATTTTTCTATAGAAAATTTTTTTATCAAAAATTTTTCTATAGAAAATTTTTTTATTAAAAATTTTTCTAGAAAAATTTTTTTATCCAAATTTTTTCCTAGAAAATTTTTTTATCAAAAATTTTTCTATAAATTTTTTTTTTTTTGTATAAATATTTCTCTAATCTCGTAACATAAAAAGGCAACCCCTGTTTATCTGAGTAAAGTGCATGTAAGTCTACAAAAAGTATATAATCTACATTCTTTACATATAACAACAAATAGTAAATGTTGGTATGTATTTATTTATTTATACCTTTAACGTACATGCGGTTTTTTATTAACACCACTTTTGCTATGTAAATTTACACAAAACTTGTATACAGTAAAACCTCTACTAACGGGGGTCACCTCCTATAAAAGGACATCTTAAAAAACCAAACAAGCTTTGTAGAATCATAACAATAAACATAATACAAATGTTCCTCATTTAAGCGGATATTTCGTATAACCGGATAAAAAAGCGCGACAGTGAGTTATGAGAGCTTTTACTTTACAATAGACCGTCACGATTTCCAGAGAAATTAAGAATTTGGTTTTATATAGAAAATTTTTTGTTAAAGAAATTTTTCGTTAGAAAAAATTATTCCTTCGAAAATTTATCTGTTAAAAAATTTTCTCTATAAAATTTTTCATTATAAAAAATTTTTCTAGAGAAAAATTTTCTATAGAAAATTTTTCGTTACAAAAAATTTTTCTATAGAAAATTTTTCGTTACAAAAAATTTTTCTATAGAAAATTTTTCGTTACAAAAAACTTTTCTATCGAAAATTTTTCGTTACAAAAAATTTTTCTATAGAAAATTTTTCGTTACAAAAAATTTTTCTATGGAAAATTTTTTGTTACAAAAAATTTTTCTATAGAAAATTTTTCGTTACAAAAAATATTTCTATAGAAAATTTTTCGTTACAAAAAATTTTTCTATAGAAAATTTTTCGTTACAAAAAATTTTTCTATAGAAAATTTTTCGTTACAAAAAATTTTTCTATAGAAAATTTTTCGTTACAAAAAATTTTTCTATAGAAAATTTTTCATTACAAAAAATTTTTCTATAGAAAATTTTTCGTTACAAAAAATTTTTCTATAGAAAATTTTTCGTTATAAAAAATTTTTCTATAGAAAATTTTTCGTTATAAAAAATTTTTCTATAAAAAATTTTTAGTTAAAAAAAATTTTTAGTTACAAAAAATTTTTCTATAGAAAATTTTTCACTACAAAAATTTTTCAATAGAAAATTTTTCGTTACCAAAAATTTTTCTATAGAAAATCATTCGTTATAAAAAATTTTTCGCTACCAAAAATTTTTGTATAGAAAATTTTTCGTTACAAAAAATTTTTCTATAGAAAATTTTTCGTTACAAAAAATTTTTCTATAGAAAATTTTTCGTTACAAAAAATTTTTCTATAGAAAATTTTTCGTTACAAAAAATTTTTCTATAGAAAATTTTTCGTTACAAAAAATTTTTCTATGAAAATTTTTCGTTACAAAAAATTTTTCTATAGAAAATTTTTCGTCACAAAAAATTTTTCTATAGAAAATTTTTCGTTACAAAAAATTTTTCTATAGAAAATTTTTCGTTACAAAAAATTTTTCTATAGAAAATTTTTCGTTACAAAAAATTTTTCTATAGAAAATTTTTCATTACAAAAAATTTTTCTATAGAAAATTTTTCGTTACAAAAAATTTTTCGTTATAAAAAATTTTTCTATAGAAAATTTTTCGTTATAAAAAATTTTTCTATAAAAAATTTTTAGTTAAAAAAAATTTTTAGTTACAAAAAATTTTTCTATAGAAAATTTTTCACTACAAAAATTTTTCAATAGAAAATTTTTCGTTACCAAAAATTTTTCTATAGAAAATCATTCGTTATAAAAAATTTTTCGCTACCAAAAATTTTTGTATAGAAAATTTTTTATTACAAAAAATTTTTCTGTAGAAAATTTTTCGTTACAAAAAATTTTTCTATAGAAAATTTTTCGTTACAAAAAATTTTTCTATAGAAAATTTTTCGTTACAAAAAATTTTTCTAAAGAAAATTTTTTGTTACAAAAAAATGTTTCTATAGAAAATTTTTCTTTACAAAAAATTTTTCTATAGAAAATTTTTCGTTACAAAAAATTTTTCTATAGAAAATTTTTAGTTACAACAAATTTTTCTATAGAAAATTTTTAGTTACAACAAATTTTTCTATAGAAAATTTTTCGTTACAAAAAATTTTTCTATAGAAAATTTTTCGTTACAAAAAATTTTTCTATGGAAAATTTTTCGTTACAAAAAATTTTTCTATAGAAAATTTTTCGTTGCAAAAAATTTTTCTATAGAAAATTTTTCGTTACAAAAAATTTTTCCATAGAAAGTTTTTCGTTACAAAAAATTTTTCTATAGAAAATTTTTCGTTACAAAACATTTTTCTATAGAAAATTTTTCGTTGCAAAAAATTTTTCTATAGAAAATTTTTCGTTACAAAAAATTTTTCTATAGAAAATTTTTCGTTACAAAAAATTTTTCTATACAAAATTTTTCGTTGCAAAAATTTTTTCTCCTTAAAAAAATGTTTTATTTTAATTAACGAAATATCGCCTAAAAATCGCTTAGCATTTATATGCGAATCGCACCGGTCTAATGAATATGTATATATACAATATATAAGTCTTATATATTGTAGTTATAAGTTAAGAATTTTAAATTTGTTTTCTGTTTCTTTGGCCTTTTTTTAATTCTGTTCTATGCCACACAAATTCAGTGAATGTCAGGGGGAGCCTTTAAGTCTGAAAATATATGCAATGACCGATTTCATGCAACAAAAACAGAAAAGTAGAAAAAACTAAAATGAAGTTTTCCATGTTTGTGAGTTGAAAGCATTTTCCTTTATATTGTATATTTTTCACATTTTCTGAATTTTTTTGCACTGAAAAAATTTAGGTCAAACAAAACTCGTATCAAGTGTAAAAAAATAAATTTATAAAAGTTGCAATAACTTTAACAATACATTCTGATATTTAAAGTGAAAAATTTATTTTCCATGGCAATGCTGACCTTTTTCAAAGCAATTTCGCGCTATGTCAGTTATTGGCAAAAATTAATATTCAAAATAAAAAAATAAAAATAACAAAAATAATGAAATTTAAAACTTTACTGACAGTTGGTGGGGACAATTTACATCGTAATAATATTGCAGATATGAAATAAAAAAAATAATTTTTATAGAAATCATATTTTCATATTATCAAAAGTTGGCTGAGAACAATTTTCATATAAAATTTTAAATAATATAAATATTTACAATATTTTTCTGGAATAAAGAGGGATATATAATATAAAAATATTATTATGGAATGGGATTACAGGTAAACAAATATCAACACACGGACAACTCGTTTTTTTTAAATTTAATCTTTTTCAGAATAATTGATTTTTTTCTAAATTTTTCTATAGAAAAATATTTCTAACGAAAATTTGTCTATAGAAAAATATTTCTAACGAAAATTTGTCTATAGAAAAATATTTCTAACGAAAATTTGTCTATAGAAAAATATTTCTAACGAAAATTTGTCTATAGAAAAATATTTCTAACGAAAATTTGTCTATAGAAAAATATTTCTAACGAAAATTTGTCTATAGAAAAATATTTCTAACGAAAATTTGTCTATAGAAAAATATTTCTAACGAAAATTTGTCTATAGAAAAATATTTCTAACGAAAATTTGTCTATAGAAAAATATTTCTAACGAAAATTTTTCTATAGAAAAATATTTCTAACGAAAATTTTTCTATAGAAAAATATTTCTAACGAAAATTTTTCTATAGAAAAATATTTCTAACGAAAATTTTTCTATAGAAAAATATTTCTAACGAAAATTTTTCTATAGAAAAATATTTCTAACGAAAATTTTTCTATAGAAAAATATTTCTAACGAAAATTTTTCTATAGAAAAATATTTCTAACGAAAATTTTTCTATAGAAAAATATTTCTAACGAAAATTTTTCTATAGAAAAATATTTCTAACGAAAATTTTTCTATAGAAAAATATTTCTAACGAAAATTTTTCTATAGAAAAATATTTCTAACGAAAATTTTTCTATAGAAAAATATTTCTAACGAAAATTTTTCTATAGAAAAATATTTCTAAAGAAAATTTTTCTATAGAAAAATATTTCTAACGAAAATTTTTCTATAGAAAAATATTTCTAACGAAAATTTTTCTATAGAAAAATATTTCTAACGAAAATTTTTCTATAGAAAAATATTTCTAACGAAAATTTTTCTATAGAAAAATATTTCTAACGAAAATTTTTCTATAGAAAAATATTTCTAACGAAAATTTTTCTATAGAAAAATATTTCTAACGAAAATTTTTCTATAGAAAAATATTTCTAACGAAAATTTTTCTATAGAAAAATATTTCTAACGAAAATTTTTCTATAGAAAAATATTTCTAACGAAAATTTTTCTATAGAAAAATATTTCTAACGAAAATTTTTCTATAGAAAAATATTTCTAACGAAAATTTTTCTATAGAAAAATATTTCTAACGAAAATTTTTCTATAGAAAAATATTTCTAACGAAAATTTTTCTATAGAAAAATATTTCTAACGAAAATTTTTCTATAGAAAAATGTTTCTAACGAAAATTTTTCTATAGAAAAATGTTTCTAACGAAAATTTTTCTATAGAAAAATGTTTCTAACGAAAATTTTTCTATAGAAAAATATATCTAACGAAAATTTTTCTATAGAAAAATATTTCTAACGAAAATTTTTCTATAGAAAAATATTTCTAACGAAAATTTTTCTATAGAAAAATATTTCTAACGAAAATTTTTCTATAGAAAAATATTTCTAACGAAAATTTTTCTATAGAAAAATATTTCTAACGAAAATTTTTCTATAGAAAAATATTTCTAACGAAAATTTTTCTATAGAAAAATATTTCTAACGAAAATTTTTCTATAGAAAAATATTTCTAACGAAAATTTTTCTATAGAAAAATATTTCTAACGAAAATTTTTCTATAGAAAAATATTTCTAACGAAAATTTTTCTATAGAAAAATATTTCTAACGAAAATTTTTCTATAGAAAAATATTTCTAACGAAAATTTTTCTATAGAAAAATATTTCTAACGAAAATTTTTCTATAGAAAAATATTTCTAACGAAAATTTTTCTATAGAAAAATATTTCTAACGAAAATTTTTCTATAGAAAAATATTTCTAACGAAAATTTTTCTATAGAAAAATATTTCTAACGAAAATTTTTCTATAGAAAAATATTTCTAACGAAAATTTTTCTATAGAAAAATATTTCTAACGAAAATTTTTCTATAGAAAAATATTTCTAACGAAAATTTTTCTATAGAAAAATATTTCTAACGAAAATTTTTCTATAGAAAAATACTTCTAACGAAAATCTTTCTATAGAAAAATACTTCTAACGAAAATTTTTCTATAGAAAAATACTTCTAACGAAAATTTTTCTATAGAAAAATATTTCTAACGAAAATTTTTCTATAGAAAAATATTTCTAACGAAAATTTTTCTATAGAAAAATATTTCTAACGAAAATTTTTCTATAGAAAAATATTTCTAACGAAAATTTTTCTATAGAAAAATATTTCTAACGAAAATTTTTCTATAGAAAAATATTTCTAACGAAAATTTTTCTATAGAAAAATATTTCTAACGAAAATTTTTCTATAGAAAAATATTTCTAACGAAAATTTTTCTATAGAAAAATATTTCTAACGAAAATTTTTCTATAGAAAAATATTTCTAACGAAAATTTTTCTATAGAAAAATATTTCTAACGAAAATTTTTCTATAGAAAAATATTTCTAACGAAAATTTTTCTATAGAAAAATATTTCTAACGAAAATTTTTCTATAGAAAAATATTTCTAACGAAAATTTTTCTATAGAAAAATATTTCTAACGAAAATTTTTCTATAGAAAAATTTTCGTTAAAAATATTTCTATCGAAAATATTTCTATCGAAAATATTTCTATCGAAAATTTTTCTATAGAAAAATATTTTTATCGAAAATTTGTAATAGAAAAACTTTCGATAGAAATATTTTGAGTGTTTTTGGTTTATTGAATGATCGTGATATTTACGAAAGTTGCAAAAAGTCTTTGGCTCCTAGAAGGTTTTGGTAATAGTGTTAATGTCGTTGGTAAATTATACAATTATTTTTATTGCATCGCGCTAAATAAAATGCATTTATTAAGTCATCTGGCTTCAAAAATCGTGTCAATTAAACTCATCATTTCACCAAGAAAATTCCATTTAAAACTTTTAATGAGAACTTTACAAACTGTACTTATGCCATTAAAACTATTTAGATGATGCAAAAAAAAATTTACTACATTTCATTACTCGTTATTGCTATTAGTTGTCCTTTAAACAATACGAGTTGCTACTAAATAAAAATGTTTTAAACTAAACAATAAAATCAATTGCCTTCTGTTAAATGAGCATTTATTTTTCATTTATTGTTCTGTTACTATACATATACACACATATAGACACACACTCGTATATTATTTTGAACTAGATTCTGCTCGAAATCTCTAATAAAAATATCTTTTCATTTGCCCCATAAAACTGAGTGCGGCAATAACGCTGGCATCACAATGCAATTCTTATGAAAACAAATGCGACGCTTTCTTTGTTTTTAATGTCTTTTTATATAACATGGACTGGTACAATGTTCGCATTTAAATTGGTGTTGGAATTTTGAAGAGACAAGATTTTTGTGCTAATACCCTATACAGCTTTTATGCCGAGGGTGGGCAAATTCGGCTCTTAGACCATAAATATTTGCATTTATTTAAGTAGATAACAATGTCAACGAAGCTAGCTTTTTTATACCCTATATCAAAAAGAATTGGGGTATATTAAGATTGTCATTTCATTTGTAACTTCGTTAATATTGACTAAAAAACCAAAGTTGATGTATATTCTGAATCCTTAAATTTAGTTTCCGTAGCTGTTATTCTTATCATTTATTAGCATTTAAGTGTATTTTAGGTGAAAATTATGCTGCATCGTTTAGACTTTTCACAGACAGACGGACAGATAGATACAGCCAGATACACACAGACACCGACAGACACAGACAGACACAGACAGACACAGACAGACACAGACAGACACAGACAGACACAGACAGACACAGACAGACACAGACAGACACAGACAGACACAGACAGACACAGACAGACACAGACAGACACAGACAGACACAGACAGACACAGACAGACACAGACAGACACAGACAGACACAGACACAGACACAGACAGACACAGACAGACACAGACACAGACAGACACAGACAGACACAGACAGACACAGACAGACACAGACAGACACAGACAGACACAGACAGACACAGACAGACACAGACAGACACAGACAGACACAGACAGACACAGACAGACACAGACAGACACAGACAGACACAGACAGACACAGACAGACACAGACAGACACAGACAGACACAGACAGACACAGACAGACACAGACAGACACAGACAGACACAGACAGACACAGACAGACACAGACAGACACAGACAGACACAGACAGACACAGACAGACACAGACAGACACAGACAGACACAGACAGACACAGACAGACACAGACAGACACAGACAGACACAGACAGACACAGACAGACACAGACAGACACAGACAGACACAGACAGACACAGACAGACACAGACAGACACAGACAGACACAGACAGACACAGACAGACACAGACAGACACAGACAGACACAGACAGACACAGACAGACACAGACAGACACAGACAGACACAGACAGACACAGACAGACACAGACAGACACAGACAGACACAGACAGACACAGACAGACACAGACAGACACAGACAGACACAGACAGACACAGACAGACACAGACAGACACAGACAGACACAGACAGACACAGACAGACACAGACAGACACAGACAGACACAGACAGACACAGACAGACACAGACAGACACAGACAGACACAGACAGACACAGACAGACACAGACAGACACAGACAGACACAGACAGACACAGACAGACACAGACAGACACAGACAGACACAGACAGACACAGACAGACACAGACAGACACAGACAGACACAGACAGACACAGACAGACACAGACAGACACAGACAGACACAGACAGACACAGACAGACACAGACAGACACAGACAGACACAGACAGACACAGACAGACACAGACAGACACAGACAGACACAGACAGACACAGACAGACACAGACAGACACAGACAGACACAGACAGACACAGACAGACACAGACAGACACAGACAGACACAGACAGACACAGACAGACACAGACAGACACAGACAGACACAGACAGACACAGACAGACACAGACAGACACAGACAGACACAGACAGACACAGACAGACACAGACAGACACAGACAGACACAGACAGACACAAACAGACACAGACAGACACAGACAGACACAGACAGACACAGACAGACACAGACAGACACAGACAGACACAGACAGACACAGACAGACACAGACAGACACAGACAGACACAGACAGACACAGACAGACACAGACAGACACAGACAGACACAGACAGACACAGACAGACACAGACAGACATAGACAGACACAGACAGACACAGACAGACACAGACAGACACAGACAGACACAGACAGACACAGACAGACACAGACAGACACAGACAGACGGACAGATAGATACAGCCAGATACACACAGACACCGACAGACACAGACAGACACAGACAGACACAGACAGACACAGACAGACACAGACAGACACAGACAGACACAGACAGACACAGACAGACACAGACAGACACAGACAGACACAGACAGACACAGACAGACACAGACAGACACAGACAGACACAGACAGACACAGACAGACACAGACAGACACAGACAGACACAGACAGACACAGACAGACACAGACAGACACAGACAGACACAGACAGACACAGACATACACAGACAGACACAGGCAGACACAGACAGACACAAAAAGACACAGACAGACACAGACAGACACAGACAGACACAGACAGACACAGACAGATACAGGCAGTGTGTATAAAAAAACTTTTACTTTTATGTAATTTCGGCTGTTGACTAGTGCAATATTTTCTTATCCAACTCTATAAGCTCTTTAAAAATACATATGTTTTCAGAAATTGGTTACATTGCTCTCATTCGTGCCCACCTCTTTTTTATGACCTCACCTATAATGCTATTGTACTGTAGTTTGTAAGGTACAGAAAGATTCAAATGATAATGAAAGGATTAAAAAACAAAGGAGAAGTTTATTGGGTTGTTTGGAGAGTAAATTCTTTTTTTCGGCCGAATAAATATTGAATATTATGAGAGCTGATATTTTTGTCCAAAATGAAATTAAACCCAATAAATTTAAAGTTTTTTAAAGGGTTCGCAATATTAACACTTTTTTTGTTTCGGTTATGGGAACATTTTTTTACGGTAAAATCTTAAGTTCAAAATAGGAGCTAACAAGTCACCTAAGTCAACTTTCTGCAAGGAAAGAACAACAAATTTATAGGCGTATAATATAAAAGTTTGAAAATTTTAACCAAGTATTTTATACAAAAATTGTCTTTCATCTTCCCAAAGCAAAACGGATTAACTTTTGAAAGAACCCAATATTATAGCGGGAAAAAGCCGAATAACCTACACAGTAAGTGTTCACCGTTTGTCAACAAATTCAATGGTGGGCACCTATAAATCTGCGATTGCACTGTTAGCAGATCTGCATCAAGTGTACTTCATAGGCACTGGTCGGCGCAAAGAGAACAGGGTCGGCGCAAAGAGAACAGAACAAAAAAATAGTCCGTAGAGTTGCCGTTTTTTATACTTTTAACTAAAATAGGTATTTTTTTCATTGTGTAGTTCTAACATTTTAAAAGGAAAATGATTTCCACTCGATTTTTTTTTAAATATTTTTCTATCGAAAATTCTTTTATTCAAAATTTTTCTATAGAAAATTTTTTTATCAAAAATTTTTCTATAGAAATTTTTTTTTATAAAAATTTTTCCATAGACAATTTTTTTATAAAAAATTTTTCTATAGAAAATTTTTTTTATCAAAATTTTTTTTATCAAAAATTTTTCTATAGAAAATTTTTTTATCAAAAATTTTTTTATCAAAATTTTTTCTATATAAAATTTTTTTATGAAAAATTTTTCTATGGAAATTTTTTTTATCAAAAATTTTTCTATAGAAAATTTTTTTTATCAAAAATTTTTCTATGAAAAATTTTTTTAATTAAAAATTTTTCTATGGAAAATTTTTTGATCAAAAATTTTTCTATCGAAAATTCTTTTATTCAAAATTTTTGTATAGAAATTTTTTTTTCAAAAATTTTTCTATCGAAAATTCTTTTATTAAAAATTTCTCTAAAGAAATTTTTTTTATTAAAAATTTTTCTTTAGAAAATTTTTTCTATCAAAACTTTTCTATAATAAATTTTTTTAACAAAAGTTTTGCTATAATAAATTTTACAGAAAAATTTTTAATAAAAAAATTTTTATAAAAAATTGTTGTTAAAAATTTTTCTATAGAAAATTTTTTTAACAAAAATTTTTCTATAGAAAATTTTTTTATCAACAATTTTTCCATAGAATTATTTTTTATCAAAGATGTTTCTATAGACAATTTTTTAACAAAATTTTTTTTAATTATTTGGGAATTAATTATTCGAACTTTAAATTGAATTAATTGAAAAATTAGGATTTATCAGGCTTGAGTTCATTTTTAATTTTCAAAATATTAATTTGAAAATTTGAAAGTAATAATGTGGAGAAAAACTGAAAAAATTATTTTTGAACGCTCAAAGAGTTAAATTGATGATTATCTCTGCAATTTGATAACTCGTCTGTGGTCGAGGGCGCTAAGTGCTGATGACGTCCTGTGGCAGGACAGAAATTGCAATCCACTAGCCGCGTTCAAAAATAATTTTTTCAGTTTTTCTCCACATTATTACTTTCAAATTTTCAAATTAATAATTTGAAAATTAAAAATGAACCAAGCCTGATAAATCCTAATTTTTCAAAAATTTTTTTATAACATTTTTTTTTATCAAAAATTTTTTACCAACAACTTTTTTTATCAAAAATTTTTAGATAGAAAAATATTTTTATCGAAAATTTTTACAGAAAAATATTTTTATCGAAAAATTTTCCAAAGAAAAATATTTTTTATTAAAATTTTTTCTATAAAATAATGTTTGGATCGAAAATATCTAAAAAATATAAAAATCTGTATGTATTGAAAAATATTCCCAAAATTAACAAAAATGTTCCCAATGTTTACAATAATAATAGTGTCGTGGCAATAATGTTTGAGATTATATTTCTTTGTTCTCTCGAACCATATATTTTGTTGATATAAATTGGATTTTGGTTTATTTCTTGCCTAATTTGTTTTTGTCGTCTCTTTAACAAAGCTTCTTCATCTTCATTTTAACGAGTTTTATTAATGATCGTGGTATTTATGAAAATTACATAAAAGTCATCGGCTACTGGTGGTATGGGCTGCCTACTCCTGTTCATAGCGAATAATTGTATTTGTTAGGGAGAGTTAATATAGTATTTTAGGCTCTTTACAATTATTGTGTCCGATGTGTTTTGTTGACAAAAAATATTTATTTTCATATAACTAGTGATAGCAAATGAATTGTTTGCCCGTGACTGGTTTAAAGACATTCATTTGTTTATGAGTTTCAAAAAATAAGATTATATAGCCTTTTAACCTTTAGTGGCTAGAAAGTTATAAAAAGTTGTTAAAAACATGTTGTATTCAAAGGGATTTTTGTACATTTCGAAAACATTTTCTTCCAACTAAATTTAACTTTAATAAACATTTAATATTTTGCAGTTTAATTACATTTGAAGAAAAATATGATATGAAAAATATAACTTCATCTGATGCCCTTTCTAGTCTTACTACACAAATAAAATAAAACCATTATAAAAACTTTAAAAAATTGTGCGGTTTCTCCATAATATTTTTTGCTTTGGAGTAATAAAAAAATAAATTAAATGAACAAGTAAAGAATTTATTGCTTCTCATCACGAGTTTAAATAGAACTTTTTGTATTTAGGATATAAAGAATGTACAATGTAAAGGGTGTCAAAAATTGAGGTATCATTTCAATATATTTCAATAGAAAAATGTTTGTATAACAAAAAATTTTCTATAGAAAAATTGTTTTATAACCAACAATTTCCTATAGACTATAGAAAAATTGTTTTATAACCAACAATTTCCTATAGAAAAATTTTTGTTTAACAAAAAATTTTCTATAGAAAAATTTTTGTATAGCAAAAAATTTTCTATAGAAAAATTTTTGTATAACAAAAAATTTTCTATAGAAAAATTTTTGTATAACAAAAAATTTTCTATAGAAAAATTTTTGTATAACAAAAAATTTTCTATAGAAAAATTTTTGTATAACAAAAAATTTTCTATAGAAAAATTTTCAAATAACAAAAAATTGTCTATAGAAAAATTTTTGTATAACAAAAAATTGTCTATAGAAAAATTTTTGTATAACAAAAAATTTTCTATAGAAAAATTTTTGTATAACAAAAAATTTTCTATAGAAAAATTTTTGTATAACAAAAAATTTTCTATAGAAAAATTTTTGTATTACAAAAAATTTTCTATAGAAAAATTTTTGTATAACAAAAAATTTTCTATAGAAAAATTTTTGTATAACAAAAAATTTTCTATAGAAAAATTTTTGTATAACAAAAAATTTTCTATAGAAAAATTTTTGTATAACAAAAAATTTTCTATAGAAAATTTTTTGTTATACAAAAATTTTTCTATAGAAAATTTTTGTATAATAAAAAATTTTCGATGAAAAAATTTTTGTATAACAAAAGATTTTCTTTAAAAAAAATTATCTATAGAAAAATTTTTGTATAACAAAAAATTTTCGAAAGAAATTAATTTTTGGTTGAACCATGAATTTTTTATGTTAAGAGGTTGTGGGTTCGAATCCGGGCTCAGGTTCATATCATAAATTTTTATTTTTTTATTTTTAATAATTTTTTATGATTTTAAATTAGATTAATAATTTTTAAGAATACTGAAAAAAACTATGTGATACTGAGCACTTAGCCCGGATTAGAACCCACAACCTCTTAACACAAAAAATTTTCTATAGAAAAATTTTTGTATAACAAAAGAATTTCTATGGAAAAAATCTTTGACACTTGCCATTAGCAAATATTTGCTTATTTTCATAATTTGTCCTTTAATTACATTAATAATACATTTTCCAGTTTTATCTACAAATTCCAATTCCCTTGGATATAGAATGACAAATAAAACTAAACAATAAAAAAATACTTTCATAAAATATATATCATTTTTCATTTTAAGTATTAGATAAAACTACAATTCATATCCTGTATTTTTCATTTCATATATTTTTTTACACACATTCTGATATTCACTTCAAAAGCTCACCTCAAGCGTGGCAATTCACAATAAACCCAATCTGTCACCTCTTCTAGTTTGACCTCTCTGTGTGTTTTGGCCAGATCCGATTTATTACCAGCAATTACCATGGGTATGTCCTGTAATAATAAAAAAAAGAATATGAGAAAAAAAATGTCTAGTTACAATGTAAATTACTGGACATGTGTAATAAATGTAAAAGTGTATGCAGATTTGCGACAAATATTAAATGTTAAAATACATATCACTATGAAAAAAATGTACATATGTATGTATGTCATGTACTATATTTACATATGTTCGTAGTGTGTGTTACTATATTTATTATAACAATCTACATCCTTATACATACATGTATTCAAAAATGTGCAAAATATTTTTATCATATATTTGATAATTTTTTCATATATAAAAATATGGCCTATTCTTAAGATTTTTCAGTTTTGCTGATTAATTAAAAGAATGAGTAATATATAAGGTTATACCAAAGACTCTATAAAGATGTTGCATTTCTATACATTGATTTACTCGATAAGATCCATACAAATAGAGTATAACGCTTTTACTCTAACTCGGAAACTACTAATGGAGATTATCAAATGCAAGAAAGCTAAGGCACATACACGTGATCATAAAATGTTTGTTGGTTTATGCGTTTATGTGTTTTTCCTTGTTCTTTATCGACTTTAATTTTACTTTTGTCATAAAACAAGTAAGAAAGTGCTATAGTCGGTCAAGCCCGACCATACGATACCCTTCACCCCTAAGGTCAAAGGTGTTCTTTTTAATGTATAAAGACAAATATTTGCTAAATTTGGCCATCATACAAACATTTTCTCAAAACTTATATATTTAAGCTGATTTCATCATCTGGACTTATATGAGAGCTAGGGTCAAATGTGGAACAATTATCTCGAAATTTGACAAATTGATTACAGTTTTTACAAGAATCATCTTCCCATTCTCAATATCTTCAGATTTACGAGCTTTTTAGTGATTTTTGTCTTATTTAGTGCGTTTTTAAAGAAAAGTTTGTATGGGAGCTATGGTCAAATGTGGACCGATTTTAACGAAATTTGGTACAGTGATTTTAGTTGACATAAGCAGTATTTGGTTTAAATTTCATGAAAAAATGTTGATATTTGTGGAAAATATATCAATTCCGGGAAGTGGGACATATGGGAGGTACCACAAATAATGGAGCGATTCTGACGAATTTCAATAGCTATGATCCCATTATCAAAGAAATGATATGTGGCAAATTTAATCAAATTATCTTTAGAATTGCGATCTGTAGTTTGATTACAAGGTTTACATGGGGGTCCAGCCAGCAAGACGGACGGACGGTCATTGCTAAATCGACTCAGAAAGTGATTTTAAGCCTATTTGTATACTAAAAGGTGGGCCTAAGACAAATATTTCTATGCGTTACATACATCAGCACAAACTTATAATACAGTTTCCATCTATGGTGGTGAAGGGTATAAAAAGCTATATCTAGAAAACTAGCGCTAATCTAACAAGTAAGAAAGTGCTATAGTCGGTCAAGCCCGACCATACGATACCCTTCACCACTAAGGTCAAAAGTGTAATTTTTTCTGTATAAAGACGAATATTTGCTAAATTTTGCCATCATACAAACATTTTCTCAAAACTTTTATATTTAAGCTGCTTCCGACATTTGGACTTATATGAGAGCTAGGGTCAAATGTGGACCGATTATCTCGAAATTTGGCAAATTGATTGCAGTTGTTACAAAAATTATGTATGTAAAAAATAAACTTGAAATTCCCATTATCTTCAGATTTATGAGCTTTTTAGTGATTTTTGTCTCATTTAGTGCGTTTTTAAAGAAAAGTTTGTATGGGAGCTATGGTCAAGTGTGGACCGATTTTAACGAAATTTTGTACAGTGATTTTAGTTTACATAAGCAGTATTTGATTTTAATTTCATGAAAAAATATTGATATTTGTGGCCAATATATCAATTCCGGGAAGTGGGACCTATGGGAGGTACCATAAATAATGGAGCGATTATGACGAATTTCAATAGCCATGATCCCTTTATCAAAGAAATGATATGTGTGATATTGAATTCAGCATGACCCATTTTCTTTAGCCACAAGGTCTCCCTTTTATCGATAAAAAAGTTGTCAAAATCGATAACTTACATTTGAGATTTGTTTATCTATTGTTACTTCAAACTAAATTTTTTTGATAAAAGCCCATATCTTTTAGAGTGTAAGTAATTAAATATGTATCCATGGTGGATTAATGGAAAATAGTGTTTTTTGGTTTTTCTGAAATTGTGTGTTTTTCCATTAAATCCAACATGAAGTTAAATATTTTTTTTTTGTGTTTCTGGTAAAACCACAAAATATTCATTAAAAGTGTTTGACACTATAAACAAAATTGAGGAATAATCATAAACACTGATATTTAATTATAATATTATGTTAGTTTACGTGTTTTTTTTTTGTTGTTGTTGTTTAAATGTGCAAAAGAACAAAAGGTTTCAATAAACAAAAATTAATTCAATATGGACGCCCCTGAGGTCTAATAGGTAGTTTGATAGACTGCCAGTACAAAAGTCGTCGTCGTTTCGATTAACATCAAATTTTATGATGACTCTAATAACTTATAAGTGGCTTAAACGATTTATAATGCATTTAAAGCATTACCCTATTAGTATAAATATTAATGCTTTTTTGTAATCGGGACAGGGGTCTTAAAGACTCCTCATTAGAATCGAAGACTTTATAGCATAAAGATTTTGCACTCTATACATTTTTTATACCCTTCACCACCATAGGTGGAAAGGGTATTATAAGCTTATGCTGATATGTGTAACGCATAGAAATATTTGTCTTAGACACACCTCTTAGTATACCAATAGGCTTAGATTCGTTTTTCGAGTCGACTTAGCGATGTCAGTCCGTCCATCCGTCCGTCTAGCTCGACCCCCATCTAAACCATGTAATCAAAGAACAAGTCGCAATTCTGAAGATAATTTGATGAAATTTGGCACAAGTCATTTTTTTTGATAGTGGGACCATGGCTGTTGAAATTCGTCAATATCGGTCCATTATACATGGTACCTCCAATAGATCCCACTTCCCGAAATTGATATTTTGGCCACAAATATCAATATTTTTTTCATGAAATTAAAAAAAAAAAACAAGTAAGAGTGTTATATTCGGCTGTGCCGAATCTTATATACCCACCATCAAGTTGTGTTAAATTTAGGAACATATTTAATATATCAACAAGGGTGCAGCTAATTCAAAATCTAGACCAAAATTGAAAAAATCGCTAAGCTAATTGGTATTGTTGGTAAAACCTTTGGACTAAATTCGGTTGCCGTAGCTTTATAGTTCAACATTTAAAAATATTTTAGTGGTTTCCCAAGTATTTACTTTGATCAAAATTCGGTCTCATAACCGGGTATAGTTGTACATTAATAAGTTGTTAAATACTTTTCGTTAATATGTAGTTAATAGTAATACGGCAGGTCCATATATTTTGTTAGGAGTTCCTAATGCATTGATCATATATAAAGTCTGGGCTGAACATTGATTCATGGCCTATCTAATTTCATAGACATTCAATCTTAATATAATGAATGTACCTCCAAATCTTTTTGATTGTAGATATAAAAAGGTGATGTTATATATGTAAGAATTATAGCCAAATGTTGACCGATTGTAACAAAATTGAACGCACTGACTAGTCTATATATAGAGCTTATTCTTGCAAAATTTAGTGGCCATAGCTATCATAGTTTCTAATTTAATAGCTTTTAACTGGCCTTTGCTAAAATTTTTTCCGCGAGTGTTTTTGATATGAAAGCTAAAGTCAAATATGGACTGATTCCTATAAAATTTGATAAACTAATCAAAAATTGTATAAAACTTCCCTATTTTAAATTTAATCGTCATAGCTATTACAATTGTATTCAATTTACCAGCATTAAAGTGTTTCCCGGCGCGGGGTTATATGAGAGCTCTAACTAAATTTGAACCGATTTTGTCCATTTTTAACCCACATTTTTTTCAAGATATCTTAAATACTTTTGTAAAATTTTGTCCCTCTAGCTCTTTTCGTTAAGGTCCTATCGTGCTTTTATCTGACGGACAGACGGATATAAACAACCTTTTCTTTATGTATTTTTGTGTTTCCATAAGTTTTTTATATGGGAGCTATGGTTAAATGGTGACCCATTGTGACAAAATTTTGCACACTATCTGGCATTGACATAAGACTTTCTTGTGCCAAATTTAGTGGTTATATCTGTTGTACTTTTAGATTTATTGGCATTTAAGTGTATTTTAGGTGAAATTTAGGCTGTTTTCTTAAGTTTTTTGTATGGGAGCTATGGCTAAATGTGAACTGATTTTGATGAAATTTTATACGCTGCCTAGGGCTAATGTAAAACTTCTATATACCAAATTTTATCATCATAGCTACAATAATTTGTCATTTATTAACAAATAAGCGATTAGACTAGACGAGGTTATACGGGAGCTATGGTCAAATGTGAACCGATTTTGCCCAATTTCAATTATCAGCAATTCACTCCATTGTTATTTGTACTAGTAACAGATACATTTTTTTTTTTGAATACTTTCGATATCGTAATGGTAGGCAATTTTAGAATAGACTTCTGTAATATTCGTGGGCTTAGAGTAAATTTCTTTTCAGTCTATGCACACATTTGTTTTCATCGGCCGGATGTTTTCGCCTTATGTGAAACCCAGGTATCTGAAAATGCTGATCCACAGGATTTTCATATCCCTGGGTATCACCTTCTTTCGCTTTTTTATTTTCATAGGGGTCTTGTCGTGTACATACGTGACGATGTAGCCTTCCAGTGCCAGCAATCCTTGTGCACTTATGAAGCAGAATTCAGCTGTCTATGGGTGAAATTCACAGTTAGGAAGCACATATTGCACTTCGGATTTGTGTACAGAAGTCCAAACGCAAGAAGGGATGCAACAATAACTGGCTTCGACACCATTTCTGACATAATAACAAAGATCCTCGAAAATTGCCCTAACAGCGAAATCGTCGTTGCTGGCGATTTTAACATACATAATTCGTCTTGGCTTCGCCATTCAAGCCACACAACACCGGAGGGTCACCTTGCGCAATTAAAAGAAGCATTCAAGTGTCTCGGTTTTCTAAAGCGGTGTAAGACATACTTCACTCCAACTGATCTCCTTAATATCTATACCACATATATCCGACCGAAAATGGAATACAACTCTCATGTATGGGCCGGTGCTTCAAAGTCTATTTTGGAGCTTCTCGACCGCGTACAAGAGAGGGCGAAGGTGCTTATCGGTGACAGTAGAGTAGCCAACTCTATTGCCTCATTGGAGCATCGTCGTAATGTGGGTTGCGTTTCACTGTTCTATCGCTACTATAATGGGATGTGCTCAAATGAAATTAGAGATCTTGTTCCTGAAATCCGTACATTTCTTCGTAGCACACGCAACTCTACAAGGGTCCATCCCTTTGTAGTCGATTTTCCAGTGGATCGCACTACGCACTATAGAGAAAACTCGTTTTTTAGCCGTACAGCGCGAATGTGGAATAAACTTCCTGCATCAGTCTTTCCCTCTAATTACGATATCCTAAGGTTCAAATCAAATATCCACAAACACTACTCCCTCTATCCTCCTTCCCACAACCTATTTTCCTAGTTCCATCACAATGCATATGTAGGGGTCATCCCCTGAGTGTTGGTCCAATACAAAAAAAAAAAAAAAAATGACGAAAACAGCTTAAATATTTAAGTTTTGAGAAAATGTTTGTATGATGGCAAAATTTTGCAAATATTTGTCTCACCTTAATGGTGAAGGGTATCGTATGATCGAGCTTGACCGACTATAGCACTTTCTTACTAGTTTCTATTAAATGTGAAATTGAAGTGGACAAAGAACAATGAAAAACATATAAACGCACAAACAAACATATGTTTCACAAGCACGTGTGTATGTGCCTTAGCTGTCAGTCATTGGATAATAGTCTCCATTAGTTTGTTCTGAATTAGAGTAAAAGCGGTAAACTCTTTTTTTTGTGGGACTTTTCAAAAGAACCCTACAGCAAATCAGTGTATAGAAGTGCAACATCTTTATTTTATAAAGTCTCTGGTCAGGGTTTACCGGCTATAAAACTTTCTTACATGTTTTTATTTAAATTTAGAAACAGCAAAAGCTTATAATATACCCTTGGCTAAATATAAAGTTTTCATACTACGAACAGATACTTTTTTTGTCATTAAGATTAGTTACTAAGATTAGGTACAAAGTTTGGCAGGATAGAAAACTTTGTTGCACAAACAAAAAAATTATAAGCATTGTCACGTATTATTTGAACTTTTAACGATGGAGTACTTAAACTATTTATATGAAGCAAATGTTCCGGCAAAATCGTATAGGGAAGAGATTATTAGGGTGTCTAAACCATAAGCCATAACTAGACTGAGGACGAACTGTCTAAGTATTTGAGAGACGTCAAGGTACATTTAAGAGACGTCATGTACATATGAAAAATGTCATTATACATTTTTTTCGCTAGTTTTTCTATTTTTTTTTTGTTGCTTAGTAGAACATATGATAGCAGTCTATGTGGTAGATTATGGTCTAAACATCTATCAGTAATTACACTGTGCTAGATGAAACAAGTAAGAAAGTGCTGTAGTCGGTCAAGTCAGACAATGCTATATCCTTCACCACAAATGTCAAATGTGTTCTTTTCCTGTATAAAGACAAATATTTGCAAAATTTTGCCATTTTACAATATAGTCGGTCAAGTCCGACAATGCGATACCCTTCACCACAAATTTTAAAGGTGTTCTGTTTCTTATATAAAGACAATTATTTGCTAAATTTTGCCATTTTACCAACATTTTCTCAAAACTTAAATATTTAAGCTGTTTCTGTCATTTGGACTTATATGAGAGCTAGGGTGAAATGTGGACCTATTATCTCGAAATTCAGCAAATTGATTACAGTTGTTACAAAAATTATGTATGCAAAAAAAAATCAACTCAAAATTTTCATTATCTTCAGATTTACGAGCGTTTTAGTCGTTTTTGTCTCATTTAGTGCGATTCGACAGAAGAGTTTGTATGGGAGCTATGGTCAAATGTGAACCGATTTCAACGAAATTCGGTACAGTGATTTAAGTTTACATAAGAAGCATTTGTTTTAAATTTCATGAAAAAAATATTGATATTTGTGGTCAATATATCAATTTCGGGAAGTGGGACTTATGAAAGGTACATAAATAATGTACCGATTTTGATGAATTTCAATAGCCGTAGTCCCACTATTAAAATTAGCTTTAAAATTGCGATCTGTACCTAGATTACATGTTTTACATGCTGGTCCAGACAGCCAGACGGACGGACGTACTGACATCCCGAAATCGACTCAGAAAGTGATTCTAAGCCTATTGATCAGCACAAACTTATAATACCCTTTCCAACTATGGTGGTGAAGGGTGTAAAAACAGACAAAACTGAGACCTAGTGGATAAAGATTTTTTAAACCCTTCACCACTATAGGTGGAAAGGGTATTATAAGTATGTGCAGATGTATGTAACGCATGGAAATATTTATCTTAGACCCACCTTTAAGTATACCAATAGGCTTAGAATCACTTTCTAAGTCGATTTAGCGATGTCAGTCCGTCCGTCTGGCTGGCTGGCTGGACCCCCATGTAAACCTTGTAATCAAAGTACAGGTCGTAATTTTAAAGATAATTTGATGAAATTTGGCACAGATCATTTTTTTTGATAGTACGACCATGGCTATTGAAATCGTCAAAATCGGTCCATTATTTATTGTACCTCCCATAGGTCCCACTTCCCGGAATTGATATATTGGCCACAAATATCAATATTTTGTCATGAAATTTAAAACAAATACTGCTTATATAAGCTAAAATCACTATGCCAAGTTTCGTTGAAATCGGTCCACATTTGACCATAGCTCCCATACAAACTTATGTGTCAAAACGCACTAAATGGGGCAAAAATAACTAAAACGCTCTTAGCTCTGAATATAATGAGAATTTTAAGTTTATTTTTTGCAAACATAATCTCTGTGACATCTGTAATCAATGTGCCGAATTTTGAGATAATTAGTCCACATTTGACCCTAGCTCTCATATAAGTCCAAATGACGGAAACAGCTTAAATATATAAGTTTTGAGAAAATGTTTGTATGATGGCAAAAGTTAGCAAATATTTGTCTTTATATAGGAAAAAGAACACCTTTGACCTTAGTGGTGAAGGGTATCGTATGGTCGGGCTTGACCAACTATAGCACTTTCTTACTT
The DNA here is from genome assembly GCA_933228675.1 of Stomorhina lunata. Classification (NCBI taxonomy): domain Eukaryota; kingdom Metazoa; phylum Arthropoda; class Insecta; order Diptera; family Rhiniidae; genus Stomorhina; species Stomorhina lunata. The sequence continues at coordinate 33,443,884 of OW121744.1, read as the reverse complement.
GTTTTTTGTTGAGCTCTAGTTTTCGAGATATGGCGTTATAAAAAATGGAATATACACGTTACTCAAAAACTGTTTATTTTCTAGAACTAAATGAAAAAATTGAAATTCGGCAACAAAATTATCTTATCTTTCAGGAGAATAAATTTTTTATTTGCAAGCAAAAAATTTTTTTTTTTTTGAAAAATCACAAAAATTTTTATTTTCAATAATATTTTTTTTTTGCAAACAAAAACAAAATATTTCCAAAACCGTTGCTTGGATTAAAAAACTAATTATTGTTTCTGAAAGATAATTTTGTTGCCGAATTTCGGGCTTTTCACTAAGTTAAAGAAAATATAAAGTTTTTAAGTTACGGGTATATTTATTGCGCAACCTAATCCATTTTTTATAACGCTTTATCTCTAAAATTAGAGCTAACCTAAAAAAACGGTTAGCACCACAGAGTTCGGAGTACTCGATTTATCTTTAACAATTTTTTTTGCTTTTTATGTTAGTTTCAGTTTTCGAGATATAGCATCAGAAAAAAATGGATTAGGTTGCGCAATAAATATAGGCGTTACTCAAAAACTGTATGTTTTCTTGAACTAAGTAAAAAAAAACCTAAATTCAACAACAAAATTATCTTTCAGAAACACTAACTAGTTTTTTTATACGAGCAGTGGTTTTGGAAAGAAAATTATTTTTTTTTTGAAAAATCACAAAAATTTTCAAAAATAATTTTTTCTTGCAAACAAAAAAATTTATTTCCAAAACAATTGCTCGGATTAAAAAACTTATTAGGGTTTCTGAAAGATAATTTTGTTGTAGAATTTAGGTTTTTTCACTTGGTTCAAGAAAATATACAGTTTTTGAGTTACGCGTATATTTATCGCGCAACCTAATCCATTTTTTTATAACGCTATATCTCTAAAACTAAAACTAATCTAAAAAAATGGTTAACACCATTGAATTCAGCATACTCGATTTTGTGCAAATTTTTTTTTGAAAATCACAATAACTTCATTGAAAAGTTTTACTGTAGTATATTGCACTAAAATCCCAATTTATTACAATTATGTATTATTGTTTGTTTATTTTTGGTCAGATGATAATCTTTGCTTTATGTTGGTATTTGTTGGACACAAAAATTCGTATTTTTTTATACCGCAAATAAGATATAATGTGTGGTTTTCGCCCTGTCTAGAATTTGGGATAATCCTCATGAAGAACTGTCCTAACCAACCATAGAAACTCATTGAGGAAAGGTTTACCCATCAACATTTTTTGGTTTTATTAAAAAATTATTTATTACAATAATAAATGATTGTAATAAATTGAGATATTAGTGCAATACATTACAGTAAAACTTGTTAATTAAATTTTTGAAAAATCTTTGAAAAACCCTTTTTAAGAAAAATTTCCGTTTTCAAAAATAATTTTTTTTGCAAACAAAAAAAAAATATTTCTAAAACGATAAGAGGAATTAAAAAAATTATTGGTGTTCCTGAAAGGTAGTTTTGTTTCCGAATTTAGGTTTTTTATTATTTCAAGATAATAAACAGTTTTTGAGTTAACCTAATCCATTTTATTTAAACCGCTATATCTAGAAAACTAGAGTTAACCTAAAAAAACAGTTAGCACCATTCGATTTATCTTTACCCAATAGCTCTTAGTTATGTCGTTAAAAAAATTTAGTGTTATTATTTTAATTTAGTAATTTTAGTTAGTGTTACACTTTTAAGTGACTTACTTGAAAATCGGCTCTTTGTTCTCGTATTTCTTCGAAACACTGTTTAACACATTGAAAACTTGAAGCAGATGTTGTGGCATACACAAGCATAAATGCATGAGCTGTGGCAATTGATAAGCGACGCATGGCAGGAAATTGCATATCACCGGATGTATCTAAAATGTCAACCTGTAATTAAATTAAGAATTTAGATAAAAAAAACAATTTTTTTATTTGTAATAGAAAAATGAAATATTTTAGATGAAACCTGTAATTCCAACCTTTTGAAACCTCTAAACCAAAATATAGCTATGACAAGCTTATAACTCAAATTCTTTATATAAGCCTTTTTTAATTTCATTAATAGCTTATAAGTTAAATTTTTATTAACAAAATTAAAGGCTATTTTAAATATGACTTAAGATATTACGATTAGATAAGAGATCTTGTGATCATGGTATCCAAATATTATTTATAGAAAAATTTTTGATAAAAAATTTTTTTATAGAAAAATTTTTGATAAAAAAATTTTCTGTTGAAAAATTTTTGATAAAAAATTTTTTTATAGAAAAATTTTTCGATAAAAATATTTTTCTGTAACAAGTTGCTATTAAAAGATTTTTATATAAAAAAAATTTTAAAATATTCTATAGAAAAATTTTTGATAAAAAAAATTCTATAGAAAAATTTTGGATAAAAAAATTTCCTATAAAAATATTTTTCATAAAAAATTTTCTATAGAAAAATTTTTGATAAAAAAATTTTCTATAGAAAAATTTTAGATAAAAAATTTTTTATAGAAAAATTTTCTATAGAAAAATTTTTGACAAAAAAATTTTCTATAGAAAAATTTTTGACAAAAAAATTTTCTATAGAAAAATTTGTTAAAAATAATTTTTTATAGAAAAATTTCTGCTAAAAAAATTTTCTATACAAATAGAAAAATTTTTGATAAAAAAATTTTCTTTGATATAAAATATTTTTATTTTTATAGAAAAATTTATGATAAAAAAATTTTCTATAGAAAAATTTTTAATAAAAAAAAATTTGATACAAAAATTTCTTAAAAATAATTTTCTATAGAAAAATTTTAGATAAAAAATTTTCTATAAAAAAATGTTTAATAAAAAAAAATTTATAGAAAAATTTTTATAAAAAAATTTTAGATAAAAAAATTTGCTATAGAAAAATTTGTTAAAATTATTAAAAACTTTTCTATAGAAAAATTTTTGATATAAAATAGAAAAATTTTTTATAAAAAAATTTTTTAAAGAAAAATTTTTGATGAAAAAATTTTCTATAGAAAAATTTTTGTTAAAAAATAGAACAATTTTTGATAAAAAAAATTTTTTATAGAAAAAATTTTTGATAAAAAAATTTTTTATAGAAAAAATTTTTGATAAAAAAATTTTTTATAGAAAAATTTTTGATAGAAAAATTTTCTATAGAAAAATTTTTGTCGCAAAAATTTGTTGAAATTTATTTTCCATAGAAAAATCTTTGATAACAAAAAAAATTAAGATAGAAACATTTTTGATAAAAAAATATTCTAGAGAAAAATTTTTGATAAAACATTTGTATACAAATATTTTTGATAAAAAAATTTTCTATAAAAAAATTTTTGATAAAAAAATTTTTGGTAGAAAAATTTTTGATAGAAAAATTTTTAATAGAAAAATTTTTGATAAAAAAATTTTGTATAGGAAAATTTTTGATAAAAAAATAGAAAAATTTTTGATAAAAAAGGTTTTATAGAAAAATTTTTGATAAAAAAATTTTCTGTAGAAAAATTTTTGATAAAAAAATTTTCTATAGAAAAATTTTTGATAAAAAAAATTTTCTATAGAAAAATTTTTGATAAACAATTTCTTAAAAGTTATTTTCTATAGAAAAATTTTTGATAAAAAAATTTTCAACACAAACATTTTTGATAAAAAAATTTTCAACAGAAACATTTTTGATAAAAAAATATTTGAGAGAAAAATTTTTGATAAAAAGATTTTTATAAAAAAATTTTTATAAAAAAATTTTTAATAAAAAAATTGTGTATAAAAAAATTTTGTTTAAAAAAACTTTTGATGGAAAAATTTTTAATAGAAAAATTTTTGATAAAAAAATTTTCTATAGGAAAATTTTTGATAAAAAAACTTTCTATATAAAATTTTTTCATAAAAAAATAGAACAATATTCGATTAAAAATTTTCTATAGAAAAATTAGTTTAAAATTATTTTCTATAAAAATTTTTTGATAAAAAAATTTTAGATAGAAACATTTTTGATAAAAAAATATTCTATAGAAAATTTTTTGATAAAAACATTTTTATAAAAAAATTTTTGATAAAAAAATTTTTGGTAAAAAAATTTTGATAAAAAAAATTTTTGGTAAAAAAATTTTTGATAGAAAAATTTTTAATAGAAAAATTTTTGATGAAAAAAATTTCTTCAAAAAGAAGTGTATTTGCATTTGATCCCAAACCTGTTACATTTATTTATTAATGTAACAGATCAATTTATTGATAAAAAGCCAAAAAATGTTTCCGGAGAAACCAAATTCCTCGACGCGTTTCGATGGTTGGTTAAGCCATCTCTTCAGGAGGATTATCCCCAATTTAGACAGATCGAAAACCTCGCATTATTACTAAATTTACAAACATAACTATTAAGAATTATGTTCATAAACCAAAAGTAAAAGCGTAGATTATCGACTGAACAAAAGAGGTTTTCGATCTGTCTAAATTGGGGATAATCCTCCTGAAGAGATGGCTTAACCAACCATCGAAACGCGTCGAGGAATTTGGTTTCTCCGCAAACATTTTTTGGCTTTTTATCAATAAATTGATCTGTTACATTAATAAATAAATGTAACAGGTTTGGGATCAAATGCAAATACACTTCTTTTTGAATAATATTTACATCCCGACTAATTTGTTATTTTTTGAAAAAAATTTCTATAGAAAAATTTGTTAAAGATAATTTTCTATAGAAAAATTTTTTATAAAAAAATTTTCTATTGAAACATTTTTGATAAAAAAATATTATAGAGAAAGATTAAATTAAAACATTTTTATAAAAAAAATTTTTGATAAAAAATTTTTGGTAAAAAAAGTTTTGATAGAAAAATTTTTAATAGAACAATTTTTGATAAAAAAATGTCTATAGGAAAATTTTTGATAAAAAAATTTTCTATATAAAAATTTTTTTATAAAAAAATAGAACAATTTTTGATAAAAAAAATTTTTTATAGAAAAATTTTTGATAAAAAAAATTTTCTATAGAAAAATTTTTGATGAAAAAATTTTCTAAGGAAAAATCTTTAATAAAAAATGCTTCAAAATATTTGCCTAAAAGTCTAAATTTTCTATAGATATTGAATGCGGTGATTTGGTCCCTAGTTAGTTTAACTTGTTTTAGCAAAGCAGACGGGCATGGCTAGCTTCTTTAAATGTTTATCAAAAAAAAAAAAAAATTTATTACAATCAAAATAACAATATATGTTCAATAATTTTTGTCAATAGCTTTTGAGATGAGTATAAATAATTAAAATGTCAATTTGTTATTTGATCCTTTTTTAATTATTGTTCTTTTAATTGAATATTTTGAAACGATAACCTTTGAAAATAAAGTCAGGCATTTTCATTATGTTTTGAGAGTATTTCAAATATAATTACACTGTGAAAAATATTTATTAATAAAAATATTTATTACTAAAACCTCTAAAAAAATGTTTGTTTACAATTTTTTTTAATTGATTAAAATGCAATATGTATCCTACTTGACAATAAATAAATAGAAGTCAATACCAATAGTCAACAAATTAAAAAGTTTTTTTTTTCAATGCATAGAGTAACGGTGAACAGTGGTTTAAAATCGTTGTTCATTGGCCAAAATTTTGTTAATTTTTTAACTAATAAAGATTTTATTTAAATAACATCTTAAACCTTTATTGAGTTTAGGTCTTATAAAGATCTGTGCAGCGACTGTAAAGAAATTTAAGCTTAAAGTTCAATTTTCGATCTATAATTTCGTTTTAAATGTACTAACTCATTTTTACCCACTTCCTCTTAACCGATTTGGCTCAAATTTCAAATCGTTTGGGAAATGACAATTATACATCGTTTAAGTGATTTATAAGTACGAGGTGCCCTACTTTGGGGCCGATTGCGCCGCCTCAACAAAATCTATGCTTTCCAGGTTCAAAACTTTAGCTCCCCAACACTTCTGCTATAACCAGACAAAATTTATAATTATTTATATTTTTCTACCATCCCACCGTGCTACGTTTTGCAATCTGCAATTTGCATTTTTGGCAATTTACCAGCAGTTCTGATAGAATTATGTGTCTAAAAATTTTGAGTATTTTCATTAACATAGAAAAAGTGTTCTACGGGTGGGTCCGGGTGGCTACAAAACTATATATAGGCTGAGAGAAAACTGTTTGGCCTAACTTTGGATGGTTTCGGTTTTTGTTCTATTTTTGTTCTTTAAAAGTTATAGACTATTAAACTTAATTTTGTTTTTTTATGAAATATGAATCTTTTTGACTCCACTGTACGATTAAAATGATAGTTTATGATGTCACTTATGAGCCAAAAATTAATTTTTTGTGTGAAGAAATGGTACCCTTCTTGCGACTCTTCAGAAAAAGTCCTTAATGACTCGTTTTTCTGAACTATTATGATTAGATTATGACTGCACACATTTTGCTAGATTTTTTAAAGAAAAATAAAGATATGACGTTGTTTCATATCTATTTTTAGAACAGTAAAGTTGCGTTAATAATTACAGAAATTGATGTAGCCGAGATCGAGGATCGAACCCATTCTCAATATGATATGTTATGCTTAGTAGTCGACGTGCTAACCAACTAATCGCCACGGGTAGGTGCAAAGAGAACAGAACAAAAAAATAGTTGGCAGAGTTGCCGTTCTTTTATATTTGGAACTGAAATATATATTTTTATCCACTTGTAGTTCTAACGTTTTAAAAAAAAAAAAAGTTTTCTACACCATTTTTTAAAATTTTTTTATCAAAAATTTTTCTATGGATAATTTTTTTATCAAAAATTTTTCTATACAATTTTTCTACAGAAAATTTTTTTATCAATAATTTTTCCTTAGAAAATTTTTCTATGGAAAATTTTTTTATCAAAAATTTTTTTATAGAAAGATTTTTTATAGAAAATTATTCTAGAGATATTTTTTATCAAAAATTTTTCTATAAAAAATTTTTCAATAGAAATATCTTCATCAAAAATTTTTCTATAGAAAATTTTTTCATCAAAAATTTTTTTATAGAAATTTTTTTATCAAAAATTTTTCTATAGAAAATTTTTTTAATTCTATAGAAAATTTTTTATCAAAAATTTTTCTATAGAAAATTTTTTTTATCAAAAATTTTTCTATAGAAAATTTTTTTTATCAAAAATTTTTGTATAGAAAATTTTTTTATCAAAAATTTTTGTATAGAAAATTTTTTTATCAAAAATTTTGGTAAAAAAAAATTTTCTATAGAACATTTTTTTTATCAAAAATTTTTCTATAGAAAATTTTTTTATCAAAAATTTTTCTATAGAAAATTTTTTTATCAAAAATTTTTCTATTGAAAATTTTTTTTATCAAAAATTTTTCTATAGAAAATTTTTTTTATCAAAAATTTTTTTATAGAAAATTTTTTTATCAAAAATTTTTGTATAGAAAATTCTTTTATCAAAAATGTTTTTTATCAAAAATTTTTTTATTAAAAATTTTTGCATAGAAAATTTTTTTATCAAAAATTTTTGTATAGAAAATTTTTGTATAGAAAAAATTTTTCTATAGAACATGTTTTTTTATCAAAAATTTTTCTATAGAAAATTTTTTTATTTTTATAGAAAATTTTTTTATCAAAAATTTTTCTATAGAAAATTTTTTTATTTTTATAGAAAATTTTTTTATCAAAAATTTTTCTATAGAAAATTTTTTTTTATCAAAAATTTTTGTATAGAAAATTTTTTTATTAAAAATTTTTATATAGAAAATTTTTTTATCAAAAACTTTTGTATAGAAAATTTTTTTATACAAAAAATTTTTCTATAGAACATGTTTTTTTATCAGAAATTTTTCTATAGAATATTTTTTTATCAAAAATTTTTTCTATAGAAAATTTTTTTTATTAAAAATGTGTCTATAAAAATTTTTTTTATCAAAAATGTTTCTATAGAAAATTTTTTTAATCAAAAATTTTTCTATAGAAAATTTTTTTATTCAAAAAGAAGTGTATTTGCATTTGATCCCAAACCTGTTACATTTATTTATTAATGTAACAGATCAATTTATTGATAAAAAGCCAAAAAATGTTTGCGGAGAAACCAAATTCCTCGACGCGTTTCGATGGTTGGTTAAGCCATCTCTTCAGGAGGATTATCCCCAATTTAGACAGATCGAAAACCTCGCATTATTACTAAATTTACAAACATAACTATTAAGAATTATGTTCATAAACCAAATGTAAAAGCGTAGATTATCGACTGAACAAAAACAAACATTTTTCAGTTTTCATCTACCTTCACTTCCCACATTCTTGCTGTAGCCGTCGGCTACTATATGCAGAATGCTGTGAAGAAGGGGGGGGGGGGTAAGATGTTTTGGCTTTTTATCAATAAATTGATCTGTTACATTAATAAATAAGTGTAACAGGTTTGGGATCAAATGCAAATACACTTCTTTTTGAATAATATTTACATCCCGACTATTTTGTTATTTTTTGATAAAACTGCATGCATTCAGCTTATTTTTAAAATAAACTTGTTTATTTTAAAACATCTTACCCCCCCTTCTTCACAGCATTCTGCATATAGTAGCCGACGGCTACAGCAAGAATGTGGGAAGTGAAGGTAGATGAAAACTGAAAAATGTTTGTTTTTGTTCAGTCGATAATCTACGCTTTTACTTTTGGTTTATGAACATAATTCTTAATAGTTATATTTGTAAATTTAGTAATAATGCGAGGTTTTCGATCTGTCTAAATTGGGGATAATCCTCCTGAAGAGATGGCTTAACCAACCATCGAAACGCGTCGAGGAATTTGGTTTCTCCGCAAACATTTTTTGGCTTTTTATCAATAAATTGATCTGTTACATTAATAAATAAATGTAACAGGTTTGGGATCAAATGCAAATACACTTCTTTTTGAATAATATTTACATCCCGACTAATTTGTTATTTTTTGAGAAAATTTTTTTATCAAAAATTTTTTTATAGAAAACGTTTCTATAGAAATTTTTTTTATCAGAAATTTTTCTATAGAAAATTTTTTTATAGAAAATTTTTCTATAGACATTTTTTTTTATAGAAAATTTTTTTATCAAAAATGTTTCTATAGAAAATTTTTAAGAATTGAAAATTTTTTGTTAAAAAAATATTTTTATCGAAAGTTTTTGAAATTCGGCAAAATAGGTCCCTTATTTAGGGTACCCCCCATAGGTCCCACTTTCCGGAATTGATGTTTTGGCCACAAATATCAATATTTTTTTATGAAATTTAAAACATATATAATAACCAAAATTACTGCACCAAATTTTGTTGAAATCTGTCCACATTTGACCATAGCTCCCAGATAATCGATAAACATTTGACCCTCATATAACTCCAAATGACGGAAACAGCTTAAATATATATGTTTTGAGAAAATGTTTGTATGATGGCAAAATTTAGAAAATTTAAAATTTAGAAAAGACAGACAGAGAGACAGACAGACAGACAAACAGACAGACATCGCTGAATCATCTTAGAATTTCATAAGGATTCAAAACAAAGTTTTTGCCCGCACAAAGGCATTGGAACTAGTTGTAATTCGGGGATAAAATTACGCCATTGTTTTAATCACGTGTAAAACCTGAAAGTATGATATCCAAAAATCCAAGAAAGTTGATTTACCCTAATTTTAAGCCAATATTAGGGAAGTTACAAACGGAATGGCAATTTCAATATACCCCCATTCTTTCTGATGGTGGAAATAAAAACTTAAAGCTTTAAAAGAACTTTTAACAATTAAATACCTAAGGACATGTATATAAATTTGTGTATATTAAAAGTTTTTACAAGTTCAAAAAACCCGCCAACCAAATTACCAACAATAATACAAACATATAAGTATCGTTTCCCAGTCGTTATTATATTTCATTCCCTTTAATTAATTTTGGGATGTGGT
>OW121744.1:33313989-33431489 GCA_933228675.1 Stomorhina lunata | reverse complement strand
TCGGTACAAATTTTTTCTATAGAAAAAATTTCGGTACAAATTTTTTCTATAGAAAAAATTTCGGTACAAATTTTTTCTATAGAAAAAATTTCGGTACAAATTTTTTCTATAGAAAAAATTTCGGTACAAATTTTTTCTATAGAAAAAATTTCGGTACAAATTTTTTCTATAGAAAAAATTTCGGTACAAATTTTTTCTATAGAAAAAATTTCGGTACAAATTTTTTCTATAGAAAAAATTTCGGTACAAATTTTTTCTATAGAAAAAATTTCGGTACAAATTTTTTCTATAGAAAAAATTTCGGTACAAATTTTTTCTATAGAAAAAATTTCGGTACAAATTTTTTCTATAGAAAAAATTTCGGTACAAATTTTTTCTATAGAAAAAATTTCGGTACAAATTTTTTCTATAGAAAAAATTTCGGTACAAATTTTTTATATAGAAAAAATTTCGGTACAAATTTTTTCTATAGAAAAAATTTCGGTACAAATTTTTTATATAGAAAAAATTTCGGTGACAAATTTTTTATATAGAAAAAATTTTGGTGACAAATTTTTTATATAGAAAAAATTTTGGTGACAAATTTTTTATATAGAAAAAATTTTGGTGACAAATTCTATATATAGAAAAAATTTTGGTGACAAATTTTTTATATAGAAAAAATTTCGGTGACAAATTTTTTATATAGAAAAAATTTCGGTGACAAATTTTTTATATAGAAAAAATTTCGGTACAAATTTTTTATATAGAAAAAATTTCGGTACAAATTTTTTATATAGAAAAAATTTCGGTACAAATTTATTATATAGAAAAAATTTCGGTACAAATTTTTTATATAGAAAAAATTTCGGTACAAATTTTTTATATAGAAAAAATTTCGGTACAAATTTTTTATATAGAAAAAATTTCGGTACAAATTTTTCATATAGAAAAAATTTCGGTACAAATTTTTTATATAGAAAAAATTTCGGTACAAATTTTTCATATAGAAAAAATTTCGGTACAAATTTTTTATATAGAAAAAATTTCGGTACAAATTTTTTATATAGAAAAAATTTCGGTACAAATTTTTTATATAGAAAAAATTTCGGTACAAATTTTTTATATAGAAAAAATTTCGGTACAAATTTTTTCTATAGAAAAAATTTCGGTACAAATTTTTTCTATAGAAAAAATTTCGGTACAAATTTTTTCTATAGAAAAAATTTCGGTACAAATTTTTTCTATAGAAAAAATTTCGGTACAAATTTTTTCTATAGAAAAAATTTCGGTACAAATTTTTTCTATAGAAAAAATTTCGGTACAAATTTTTTCTATAGAAAAAATTTCGGTACAAATTTTTTCTATAGAAAAAATTTCGGTACAAATTTTTTCTATAGAAAAAATTTCGGTACAAATTTTTTCTATAGAAAAAATTTCGGTACAAATTTTTTCTATAGAAAAAATTTCGGTACAAATTTTTTCTATAGAAAAAATTTCGGTACAAATTTTTTCTATAGAAAAAGTTTCGGTACAAATTTTTTCTATAGAAAAAATTTCGGTACAAATTTTTTCTATAGAAAAAATTTCGGTACAAATTTTTTCTATAGAAAAAATTTCGGTACAAATTTTTTCTATAGAAAAAATTTCGGTACAAATTTTTTCTATAGAAAAAATTTCGGTACAAATTTTTTCTATAGAAAAAATTTCGGTACAAATTTTTTCTATAGAAAAAATTTCGGTACAAATTTTTTCTATAGAAAAAATTTCGGTACAAATTTTTTCTATAGAAAAAATTTCGGTACAAATTTTTTCTATAGAAAAAATTTCGGTACAAATTTTTTCTATAGAAAAAATTTCGGTACAAATTTTTTCTATAGAAAAAATTTCGGTACAAATTTTTTCTATAGAAAAAATTTCGGTACAAATTTTTTCTATAGAAAAAATTTCGGTACAAATTTTTTCTATAGAAAAAATTTCGGTACAAATTTTTTCTATAGAAAAAATTTCGGTACAAATTTTTTCTATAGAAAAAATTTCGGTACAAATTTTTTCTATAGAAAAAATTTCGGTACAAATTTTTTCTATAGAAAAAATTTCGGTACAAATTTTTTCTATAGAAAAAATTTCGGTACAAATTTTTTCTATAGAAAAAATTTCGGTACAAATTTTTTCTATAGAAAAAATTTCGGTACAAATTTTTTCTATAGAAAAAATTTCGGTACAAATTTTTTCTATAGAAAAAATTTCGGTACAAATTTTTTCTATAGAAAAAATTTCGGTACAAATTTTTTCTATAGAAAAAATTTCGGTACAAATTTTTTCTATAGAAAAAATTTCAGTACAAATTTTTTATATAGAAAAAATTTCAGTACAAATTTTTTATATAGAAAAAATTTCGGTACAAATTTATTATATAGAAAAAATTTCGGTACAAATTTTTTATATAGAAACAATTTCGGTACAAATTTTTTATATAGAAAAAATTTCGGTACAAATTTTTTATATAGAAAAAATTTCGGTACAAATTTTTTATATAGAAAAAATTTCGGTACAAATTTTTCATATAGAAAAAATTTCGGTACAAATTTTTTATATAGAAAAAATTTCGGTACAAATTTTTTCTATAGAAAAAATTTTGGTACAAATTTTTTATATAGAAAAAATTTCGGTACAAATTTTTTCTATAGAAAAAATTTCGGTACAAATTTTTTCTATAGAAAAAATTTCGGTACAAATTTTTTCTATAGAAAAAATTTCGGTACAAATTTTTTCTATAGAAAAAATTTCGGTACAAATTTTTTCTATAGAAAAAATTTCGGTACAAATTTTTTCTATAGAAAAAATTTCGGTACAAATTTTTTCTATAGAAAAAATTTCGGTACAAATTTTTTCTATAGAAAAAATTTCGGTACAAATTTTTTCTATAGAAAAAATTTCGGTACAAATTTTTTCTATAGAAAAAATTTCGGTACAAATTTTTTCTATAGAAAAAATTTCGGTACAAATTTTTTCTATAGAAAAAATTTCGGTACAAATTTTTTCTATAGAAAAAATTTCGGTACAAATTTTTTCTATAGAAAAAATTTCGGTACAAATTTTTTCTATAGAAAAAATTTCGGTACAAATTTTTTCTATAGAAAAAATTTCGGTACAAATTTTTTCTATAGAAAAAATTTCGGTACAAATTTTTTCTATAGAAAAAATTTCGGTACAAATTTTTTCTATAGAAAAAATTTCGGTACAAATTTTTTCTATAGAAAAAATTTCGGTACAAATTTTTTCTATAGAAAAAATTTCGGTACAAATTTTTTCTATAGAAAAAATTTCGGTACAAATTTTTTCTATAGAAAAAATTTCGGTACAAATTTTTTCTATAGAAAAAATTTCGGTACAAATATTTTCTATAGAAAAAATTTCGGTACAAATTTTTTCTATAGAAAAAATTTCGGTACAAATTTTTTCTATAGAAAAAATTTCGGTACAAATTTTTTCTATAGAAAAAATTTCGGTACAAATTTTTTCTATAGAAAAAATTTCGGTACAAATTTTTTCTATAGAAAAAATTTCGGTACAAATTTTTTCTATAGAAAAAATTTCGGTACAAATTTTTTCTATAGAAAAAATTTCGGTACAAATTTTTTCTATAGAAAAAATTTCGGTACAAATTTTTTCTATAGAAAAAATTTCGGTACAAATTTTTTCTATAGAAAAAATTTCGGTACAAATTTTTTCTATAGAAAAAATTTCGGTACAAATTTTTTCTATAGAAAAAATTTCGGTACAAATTTTTTCTATAGAAAAAATTTCGGTACAAATTTTTTCTATAGAAAAAATTTCGGTACAAATTTTTTCTATAGAAAAAATTTTCGGTACAAATTTTTTCTATAGAAAAAATTTCGGTACAAATTTTTTCTATAGAAAAAATTTCGGTACAAATTTTTTCTATGGAAAAAATTTCGGTACAAATTTTTTCTATAGAAAAAATTTCGGTACAAATTTTTTCTATAGAAAAAATTTCGGTACAAATTTTTTCTATAGAAAAAATTTCGGTACAAATTTTTTCTATAGAAAAAATTTCGGTACAAATTTTTTCTATAGAAAAAATTTCGGTACAAATTTTTTCTATAGAAAAAATTTCGGTACAAATTTTTTCTATAGAAAAAATTTCGGTACAAATTTTTTCTATAGAAAAAATTTCGGTACAAATTTTTTATATAGAAAAAATTTCGGTACAAATTTTTTATATAGAAAAAATTTCGGTACAAATTTTTTATATCGAAAAAATTTCGGTACAAATTTTTTATATCGAAAAAATTTCGGTACAAATTTTTTATATCGAAAAAATTTCGGTACAAATTTTTTATATAGAAAAAATGTCGGTACAAATTTTTTATATAGAAAAAATTTTGGTAAAAATTTTTTATATAGAAAAAATTTCGGTACAAATTTTTTGTAAAAAAAAAATTTCGGTACAAATTTTTTGTATAGAAAAAATTTCGGTACAAATTTTTTATATAGAAAAAATTTCGGTACAAATTTTTTATATAGAAAAAATTTCGGTACAAATTTTTTATATAGAAAAAATTTCGGTACAAATTTTTTATATAGAAAAAATTTCGGTACAAATTTTTTATATAGAAAAAATTTCGGTACAAATTTTTTATATAGAAAAAATTTCGGTACAAATTTTTTATATAGAAAAAATTTCGGTACAAATTTTTTATATAGAAAAAATTTCGGTACAAATTTTTTATATAGAAAAAATTTCGGTACAAATTTTTTATATAGAAAAAATTTCGGTACAAATTTTTTATATAGAAAAAATTTCGGTACAAATTTTTTATATAGAAAAAATTTCGGTACAAATTTTTTATATAGAAAAAATTTCGGTACAAATTTTTTATATAGAAAAAATTTCGGTACAAATTTTTTATATCGAAAAAATTTCGGTACAAATTTTTTATATAGAAAAAATGTCGGTACAAATTTTTTATATAGAAAAAATTTTGGTAAAAATTTTTTATATAGAAAAAATTTCGGTACAAATTTTTTGTATAGAAAAAATTTCGGTACAAATTTTTTGTATAGAAAAAATTTCGGTACAAATTTTTTGTATAGAAAAAATTTCGGTACAAATTTTTTATATAGAAAAAATGTCGGTACAAATTTTTTATATAGAAAAAATGTCGGTACAAATTTTTTATATAGAAAAAATGTCGGTACAAATTTTTTATATAGAAAAAATTTCGGTACAAATTCTTTATATAGAAAAAATGTCGGTACAAATTTTTTATATAAAAAAATTTCGATATTATTTTTTTGTATATATTTTGGAGCTCATCGAAGAAAAAAGTGAAAAAATTTCCCACCCTCAAGTACTTTCTGAAACAGTTTCTTTATAGGACTCCTACCATTTAAGAAGCTATTTTAGAAATTCATTGATATTTTATTATAGTTTTAAATACAACGACTACCCGGTCAGTTATAAGTGGGAAAACAATTTAGAGCTTTTACATTGTAATAGTATATTAATAAACCTATTAACTCTAATCTTTTAAGTACATGTATATGTCAAATACACAAAGAACTTTAATGCATTTGGGCCCATCAGTCTTATGTTAACCATCGACCCCTTTCAATTACTAGTGCAAGCATACAAATGTAAATAACTATTTCCAGTTATTTTATAAGTATTGCAGACTTTCCCTCACTTTGGAATTTCGGGCCACACTGACGTAAAGAAATCAACTTGATGTTTCCACGAAAAGCGATTTTGGTTTCATTAAAATTCAATGTGAGCAAGAACGGGAACTAGTAATGACAAATTTTAGAGAAATCGTTTTTAATTGTTAACTTTCGCTTTGAAAATGTTGCGCTTTGATTGCAAAAGGCAATTTCCAATTAATGATAAGTTGATAATTAAATGTACCTGAATACCTTTTTGACTCCAGGATAGTTTTGTTACCTACCAAAGACCAGGTAAAAACATTAGGGTGGGTCGTTATTTTACTTTTTTTTTTTTCTAAACGACTTATAATAGTGAATTAAGTTGGCAAATTATATATAATTTGAACCGAAAATTTTTCTAAATAAAAAATTTGTACCAAAATTTATCAATAAACAAAATTTGTTTCGAAATTTTTCTTTATAAAAATTTTTACCAAATTTTTCTATATAAAAAATTTGTAACGAAATTTTTCTATATAGAAAATTTGTACCGAAATTATTTCAATATAAAAAATTTGTAACAAAATGTTATCTATATAAAAAATTTCTAACGAAACGTTTTATATAAAAAATTTGTAACGAAATTTTTTCTATATAGAAAATTTGTAAAGAAATTTTTTCTATATACAAAATTTGAACAAAAATTTTTTCTATAAAAAAATTTTTACCGAAATTTTTTCTATATAAAAAATTTGTACCGAAGTTTTTTCTATATAAGAAATTTGTACCGAAGTTTTTTCTATATAAAAAATTTGTACCGAAATTTTTTCTATATAAAAAATTTTTTCTATGTAAAAAATTTTAACCGAAATTTTTTCTACAAAAAAAAATTTAACAAAATTTTTTATATAGAAAAAATTTCGGTTAAAATAATTTATATAGAAAAAATTACGGTAAAAATTTTATATATAGTAAAAATTTCGGTGAAAATTTTATATATAGAAAAAATTTCGTTTAAAATTTTTTATATAGAAAAAATGTCGTTAAAAAAAAGAAAATTTTCCGTAAGATTTTTTATATAGAAATAATTTCGGTACAAATTTTTTATATATAAAATTTTCGCTACAAATTTTTTATATAGAAAAAATTTCGTTAAAAGTTTTTGATATAGAAAAAATTTCGATAAAAATTTTTTTTATAGAAAAAATTACGTTAAAAATTTTTTTGTATAGAAAAAATGTCGTTAAAAATTTTTTGTATAAAAAAATAGTAATATATATAGAAAAATTTCGTTAACAATTTGTACCAAATATTTTTCAATATTAAAAATTTGTACCAAAATCTTTTCTATAAAAAAATTTGTACCGAAATTTTTTCGATATAAAAAACTTGTAACGAAATTTTTTCTATATAAAAAATTTGTACGGAAATTTTTTCTATATAAAAAATTTGTACCGAAATTTTTTCTATATAAAAAATTTGTACCGACATTTTTTCTATATAAAAAATTTGTACCGAAATTTTTTCTATATAAAAAATTTGTACCGAAATTTTTTCTATATAAAAAATTTGTACCGAAATTTTTTCTATATAAAAAATTTGTACCGAAATTTTTTCTATATAAAAAATTTGTACCGAAATTTTTTCTATATAAAAAATTTGTACCGAAATTTTTTCTATATAAAAAATTTGTACCGAAATTTTTTCTATATAAAAAATTTGTACCGAAATTTTTTCTATATAAAAAATTTGTACCGAAATTTTTTTTATATGAAAAAATTGTACCGATATTTTTTCTATATAAAAAATTTGTACCGAAATTTTTTCTATATAAAAAATTTGTACCGAAATTTTTTCTATATAAAAAATTTGTACCGAAATTTTTTCTATATAAAAAATTTGTACCGAAATTTTTTCTATATAAAAAATTTGTACCGAAATTTTTTCTATATAAAAAATTTGTACCGAAATTTTTTCTATATAAAAAATTTGTACCGAAATTTTTTCTATATAAAAAATTTGTACCGAATTTTTTTCTATATAAAAAATTTGTACCGAAATTTTTTCTATATAAAAAATTTGTACCGGAATTTGTTCTATATAAAAAATTTGTACCGAAACTTTTTCTATATACAAAATTTGTACCGGAATTTGTTCTATATAAAAAATTTGTACCGAAAGTTTTTCTATATAAAAAGTTTGTGCCGAAATTTTTTCTGTATAAAAAATTTGTAGCGACATTTTTTCTATATAAAAAATTTCTAACGAAATTTTGTCTATATAACAAAATTTTTGTATATAAAAATTTTTAACCGAAATTTTTTCTACATGTAGGTTTTTAATGAAACACTATTTAATTTATTTAGTTATAAGTTATAAGTATTTTATTTAATTATTAATATAATAATTTACGGCTTATGTGCTACGGATTAAAAATAACTTTCTTCGTCGGTGGTCAAAACTCAACTCCCCTCTATGCAATCGTCTTCTGTAATAATTTAAGTCACAACTTGTTAGAATCTGTAACGATCTTAAGTTACAAGGTTGCAAAAACCAACAGAGTTGCGTTTGCAAACATAGTTGATCGTTCAATAAGTGTTACCACTTCTAGTGGTTCTAATGTTGCCGTCGGTTCCCACATACATAAAAAGTTTTAACAAAATTTATATAATAAAAATTTCGGTCAAAATTTTATTTATAGAAAAAATTTCGGTAAAATTTGTTTATACTGAAAAAATTTCGGTACAAATTTTTTATATAGAAAAAAATTCGGTAAAAATTTTATATATAGAAAAAATTTCGTTCAAAATATTTTAAAAAGAAAAAATTTCGTTAAAAAAAGGAAATTTTCCGTCAAATTTTTTTATATAGAAATAATTTTTATATATGAAATTTTCGGTACAAATTTTTTATATAGAAAAAATGTCGTTAAAAGTTTTTTATATAGAAAAACTGTCGTTAAAATTTTTTTATGTAGAAAAAATTTCGTTAAAAATTTTGTATATAGAACAAATTTTGTTAAAAATTTTTTGTATAGAAAAAATTTCATTAAAAATTTTTTGTATAAAAAAGAAGTAGAAAAATATATAGAAAAATTTCGTTTTTATATATAAAAAAAATGTCGTTTACAATTTGTACCAAAATTTTTTCTATATAAATAACTTGTACCGAATTGTTTCTATATAAAAAAATTTTTCTATATAGAAAAAATTTCATTTAAAATAATTTATATGGAAAAAATTTCGGTTAAAATTTTATATATAGAAAAAATTTCGTTCAAAATTTTTTATATAGAAAAAATTTCGTTAAAAATTTTAATTTGTATAGAAAAAATTTCGTTAAAATTTTTGTATATAGAAACAATTTCATTAAAAATTTTTTATATAGAAAAAATTTCGTTCACAGTTTTTTATAAAAAAAAAATCGTTAACAATTTTTAATATAGAAAATGTTTCAAGAACAATTTTTTATATAGAAAAAATTTCCGTAAAGATTTTTTATATAGAAAAAATTTTGGTACAAATTTTATATAAAGAAAATTTTCCGTAAAAATTTTTTATATAGCAAAAACTTTGATACAAATTTTTTATATAGAAAAAATGTGGTTAAAATTTTTGTATATAGGAAAAATTTCGTAAAAAATTTTTGATATAGAAAAAATTTCGTTAAAAATTTTTGATATAGAAAAAATTTCGTTAAAAATTTTTTATATAGAAAAAATTTCGTTAAAAATTTTTTATATAGAAAAAATTTCGTTAAAAATTTTTTGTATAGAAAAAATTTCGTTAAAAAAAGAATAGAAAACATTCGTTCATTTTTTATATATAAAAAAAAATTCGTTAACAATTTGTACCGAATTTTTTTCTATATAAAAAAAATTTTGGTAAAATTTTTTTATGTAGAAAAAAATTTCGGTTAAAATAATTTATATAGAAAAAATTTCGGTTAAAATTTTATATATAGAAAAAATTTAGTTCAACATTTTTTATATAGAAAATATTTCGTTAAAATTTTTTTGTATAGAAAAAATTTCGTTAAAATTTTTGTATATAGAAACAATTTCATTCAAAATGTTTTATTTCGTTCACAATTATTTATAAAAAAAAATCGTTAACAATTTGTTTCAGGAACAATTTTTTATATAGAAAAAATTTCTGTTAAAAATTTTTTATATAGAAAAAATGTTGGTACAAATACCGTAAGCATTTTTTATATAGCAAAAATTTTGGTACAAATTTTTTATATAGAAAATTTTCGGTACAAATTTTTTATATAGAAATAATTTCGTTTAAAATTTTTTATATAAAAAAAATTTCGTTAAAAATTTTTTATATAGAAGAAATTTCGTTAAAAATTTTTTTATACAGAAAAAATTTCTTTACAAATTTTTTTATACAGAACAATTTCGTCTAAAATTTTTTATAAAGAAACAATTTCGGTAAAATTTTTTTATATCGAAAAAATTTCGTTAAAAATATTTTATACAGAAATTTTTTTTTTAATTTTTTATTAAGAGGTTGTGTGTTTTTTTATATAGAAAAAATTTTTTATAAAGAAAAGATTTGGTTAAAAATTTTTTATGTAGAAAAAATTTCGATAAAAAAAATCGAGTAAAAATTTCTTAAAAATTTTTTGTATAGAAAAAATTTCGTTAAAAATTTTTTTATGTAAAAAAAATTTCGATAAAAATTGTTTATATGTAAAAATTTCCTTAAAAATTTTTTATATAGAAAAAATTTCGTTAAAAATTTTTTATATTGAAAAAAAAATTCGGTTTAAATTTTTAATTTAAAAAAAATTCCAATAAAAAATTTATATTTAGAAAAAATTTCGATTAAATTTTTTGTTATAGTTACGCAATAGCTTGTCTTTAAGAGCGAAAAAACCACTCACCCTAATAGATATTCTGCATTTTTGTACTGAGTTTATGTAGAACCTAAGCTTAAGCATCATAAATACGTTTCTTATGAAAAAACTAAGAACATGCGATACTTTTCAACCTCCACTTTTTAATACCCTTTCAACTAAGGCTAGTGTACAGGGTAGAAATATACTAAATAGTTTAGACAAAAAACAAGCACTTTACAACTGCTGACCAATTAAAAATCTATTTCCTACTTTTAAATTTTTTCCTCAAATTCTGCTGAACTGAAACAAGCAAATAAAAAATTTTACCTAAATTCTTCGGGGAAAAAAATGGCAAAATGTATTCCAGTTGTATTTCAATTTAAATTCACTTACCTTTAGAGTTACACCACCCAAATCATATTCTCGATTGTATAAATCTTCAACAGTTGCACGATATTTATCTGTGTACGTTTTGAAAAGGAAACGTTTGACAATGCAACTTTTGCCCACACCAGCACCACCCAGAATCACCAGTCTTATACGTTCCAAATCGGCCATTATTGAGTATTATGAAGAACACAAACCAACCGATATCAGCATATAGATAGAAAAGAACGTCAGCCAAAGATTTTAAGAGGATGATGGTAAAAGTTGAAACTACAATTTACGGAAGGGAAAGAATTCAAAAAAAAAAATATTTGTTGAATTTTCAAATTTGTTGCTGTCAGTTAGAAAGTTTATGTTGCAAAATTGTTGAAGTAGTTCGTTTGGTTTGTGGCTTTTTTATTTGTTGCTCGTATGCGAGTCAATAAAAGTTATATATATTCTTTTGATTATTTATAAAGTCTGTAAATAAAGAAAATAAAATGAGAAAATTTTGGTTAGTTATGATTTTGTGTAGTAATAAACTGAAATTGTAATATATTAAATTATATTTTATATTAGGTTAGAAACAAAAATTATAATTTTTGATAAGCAGTTTTTTTTTTATCAAATTTACAAAAAACAAAGTAGTCGTATAGGTTTCCTACTCAGAATGTGATAAAGTTATTCATTTTTGTTAAAATTTGGCTAAAAACTACCAATATTCTAAAAAATTGTATTTTTCTTCGTCTGTTGAAAAAAGGGCTAAGACAAACAAAAAACAAAAATTAACAATCGTTTTATACTGATTAAAAATTCATACAAGCCCGCTTAAGAATTACTTTCATGCTAATAATGGCATTAAAATCAGATTGTTTTGAGTTTTCGGAGACTCACAAGTCCATTAAATATAATCACTACAAAAAAATTATAATTTTCTTACTTATTGTCTTTAACATTATTCAGTTTAATTTACTTTCCAGCTTTTTAACAAAAACTCTCCCCAACAAATTCAACAATTCGCTATAAAACACTTGACAACGTAAAATTTCATTATCTGTTGTTACTAGTATAATAGCAAATACGCCTATGAATTAGTGCTTACCACTGATTTACTCATACATGAATCCTATTTACGTATGAGTAATTTATATCTATTTAGCGTCTAGTGATAATTAAATCACTCATACGCTTTAAATGTTTAAAAGTCGCCTTAAGGTATACTTTACTAAAATACTTTGAGGTTGTTTCCAAGACAACAGCATCGCAGGTGGTAAGATAACCCACAGTTTCTTATAAACTTTACCATTATACATAGATAGAAAATGTATATTAAACTTGCAAAAATGTTTGTTAAGGCAGTTTTGAAGACACATTTTTGAAAATAGATACAAACATTTGTCTTCATTTCCTATTAACAGTTGGTGACCCAGTGTGATGATAAAGTCCGTAGCGGGACAGAAAATGCAGCACTCCACACTGCTAAGTGTCACATAGTTTTTTCAGTATTCCTAAAAATTATTAATCCAATTTAAAAATCATAAAAATTATTAAAAATAAAAAAATTATGATATGAACCTGAGCCCGGATTCGAACCCACTACCTCTTAAAATAAGAATATTTTTAAAAACTTCCTATAAAAATAAGAAATTTTTGAAAAATTTCCTATAAAAATAAGAAATTTTTGAAAAATTTCCTATAAAAATAAGAAATTTTTGAAAAATTTCCCATAAAAATAAGAAATTTTTGAAAAATTTCCCATAAAAATAAGAAATTTTTGAAAAATTTCCTATAAAAATAGGAAATTTTTGAAAAATTTCCTATAAAAATAAGAAATTTTTGAAAAATTTCCTATAAAAATAAGAAATTTTTGAAAAATTTCCTATAAAAATAAGAAATTTTTGAAAAATTTCCTATAAAAATAAGAAATTTTTGAAAAATTTCCTATAAAAATAAGAAATTTTTGAAAAATTTCCCATAAAAATAAGAAATTTTTGAAAAATTTCCTATAAAAATAAGAAATTTTTGAAAAATTTCCTATAAAAATAAGAAATTTTTGAAAAATTTCCCATAAAAATAAGAAATTTTTGAAAAATTTCCTATAAAAATAGGAAATTTTTTAAAAATTTCCTATAAAAATAGAAAATTTTTTAAAAATTTTCTATACAAAAAGGAAATTTTTTAAAAATTTCCTATAAAATAGGAAGTTTTTGAAAACTTTCCCATAAAAAAGGAAATTTTTGAAAAATTTCCTATAAAAATAAGAAATTTTTGAAAAATTTCCTAAAAATAAGAAATTTTTAAAAAATTTCCTAAAAAATAAGAAATTTTTTAAAAATTTCCTAAAAAATAAGAAATTTTTTAAACAATTTTCTAGAAAAATAAGAAATTTTTTAAAAACTTCCTATAAAAAGAAAGACATTTTTGAAAAAATTCCTATAAAAAAAAGAAACTTTTGAAAAATTTCCTATCAAAATAAGACATTTTTGAAAAATTTCCTATAAAAATATGAAAAATTTGAAAAATTTGTTATAAAAATAAAAAAAATATAGAAAAATTTCTTCTAAAAATAAGAAGTTTTTGAAAAATTTAATATACAAATAAAAATTTTTTTAAAAATTTCCTATAAAAAATAAGAAATTTTTGAAAAATGTAATATAAAATTAAAAAATTTTTGATAAATTTTGTATAAAAATAAGAAATTTTTTAAGAATTTCCTATAAAAAAAGAAATTTTTGAAAAATTTCCTAACAAATAAGAAATTTTTGAAAAATTTCTTATAAAAATAAGAAATTTTTGAAAAACTTTCTATAAAAATAAGAAATTTTTGAAAAATTTTCTATAAAAATAAGAAATTTTTAAAAAATTTATTATAAAAATAAGAAATTTTTGAAAAATTTCCTATAAAAATAAGAATTTTTTTGAAAAATTTCCTTCTAAAATAGCAAATTTTTGAAAAATTTTCTATAACAAAAAATTTTTGAAAAATTTCGAATAAAGATAAGAAATTTTTGAAAAATTTTCTAAAACAATAAGAAATTTTTAAAAATTACCTGTAAGAAAAGAAAATTTTCTTATAAAAATAGTAAATTTTTGAAAATTTTCTTACAAAAATAGTAATTTTTGAAAAATTTCCTATAAAAAATTTAAACGTTTGAAAAATTTCTTAAAAAAATAGTAAATGTTTGATAAATTTCCTATTTAAATAACAAATATTTGAAAAATTTCCTATAAAAATAGTAAATTTTTTAAAACTTTCCTATAAAAATAGCAAATATTTTTAATAATTTTCTATAAAAGCAGAAAATATTTGAAAAATTTCCTATAAAAATAATAAATTTTTGAAAAATGTCCTATAAAAATAAGACATTTTTGAAAAATTTCCTCTTAAAATAGTAAATTTTTGAAAATTTTCTTATAAAAATTGTAAATTTTTGAAAAATTTCCTATAAAAATGTTTCTTATAAGATTTTTTTTAAATATCCTATGAAAATAAGAAATTTCTGAAAATTTTCTAATAAAAATATGAAATTTGTGAAAAATTTCGTTTAAAGTAATGGAATTTTCTAAAAAATTTCCTATAGAGGTATGAAATTTTTAAAAATTTTTTCAAACATTTTTTGAAAAATTTCTTATAAAAATAGTAAATTTTTAAAAAATTTCCTATAAATGTAGAAAATGTTTGAAAAATTTCGTATTAGAGTATATATAAAAATCTGAAATTTTTGAAAATTTTCCTATATAAATAGTAAATTTCTGAAAAATGTCCTATAGAAATAGTAAATTTTTGAAAAATTTCCTATAAAAATAGTAAATTTTAGAAAAATTTTCTGTTAAATAGTTAATTTTTGAAAAATTTCCTAAAAAAAAATAGTACATTTTTTAAAAATTTCCTATAAAATACAGAAATTTTTTTAAAAATTTCCTTTTAAAATAAGTAAGTTTTAAACATTTCCTATAAAAATAAGAAATCTTTTAAAAAAAATTTCATATAAAAATAGTTCATTTTTAAAAAAATTTCTATAAAAATAGTAAACTTTTAAAAATTGCTCATAAAAATAGTAAATTTTTAAAAATTTCGTTGCTTTTTGTAACAACAGTCATTAGTCCCCCTGTATTTGGATTGCAAATTTTGCTTTTAGTTTTAATTAGAAAACCTCTTACCTTTTAAGTAATTTTTTTAAAGAATCACCATTTACTTACAATAAAATGATTAATAGGCATTAGCTTAGATTTTTCTTAGCTATTACAATCATCCCTGGATTTTATTGAGGTTTCATTGTTTTAATTAAAAATTTGGCTTAGCTGAATCTGTTATACCCTATTCTAATGGTGTTTAAAGGTCAAAGTATGGAATTGAAAAATTTATTATATGTGTTTCCGAAGACTTACTAAAAAACTAAATAATTAGGCCAAACTGAGCATGTTTGGCAGTAACATGAATACTGCAGTCCGAGATACCGACTCTAATGCTGGTTCTGAGTTAATTGTATACTTTTCTTTGTTTGGGTGTTTAAGGGTACTAGTAAAGATGTGACAAACTGATCCACAAACTTATAATATCCTAACTTCTTTAAAGAGAAAAAAAAAAAAATAAATAAACAATTAATTTTATTAGATTCCTAAAAATAATTAGTCATTGCTGGCAAAAACTAATTAATTTTACAAATGACTTTCCAGAAAAAAAGGTCATGACATTCTGGATGATAAGTTTTATCTGGAAATCTGTAGTATTGTATTTCAATTTTAATCTCTTAATGGACTACACATTATAACTAACTAATAGAAGACAAATTCTATTTCAACAATTTCCTTGATTTTTAAATCAATTCTGAACATTCACATGAGAAATTATGACTGAAAATTTACTTATCTTTAACTTTTTCAATTTCCTTTTTGAATTCGTTAAATCGATATTGATAATATTTACGCACTTTACGTAAATATGCGAATTCTCATGCCTACGGCATGAATATTTAATTGACATTAATAAATATTAATCATACGTGACATGATTAATTCATGAGTGTCTTTTATAAATTTTCGATTAAGAATAAGGAAATAACCAAAATTTTAAAATAGTGCTAAGAGCATTATTAGATTTTTTTTTAGAAGTTTACTATACCATAACGATATTTCCTAAAGCCATGCATTACAAACATTAGTACAAATTCAATATACCCTTTCCACTTATGTTTTTGATGGATACAATGAAATATTAATGATGTTTAGGATATTTTCTAGAACGTGCTATTTTCTTTTTGTTTTCAAAAACTTTTATCATTTGTATTGAAAAATATTTGTCATAAATGTAACATCAAACACCTTAAGCAAATAATTGTAATTTTTTGTCTATTTATAAAGCAAAAAATTGCAAATAAATTTTCTTTTCTTTGGAATTTATTATATAATTTTGTATTTATATTTATTTATATAACAACCCAGCAGTTAAAAACTAAAGGAAAAAATTTCCAATAAAAATTAGAAATTTTTGAAAAATTTCCTAAAAAATTAGTAAACTTTTGAAAATTTTCTTATAAAATTAGGAAATATTTAAAAAAATTTTGATAAATTTCCTATAAAAATAGGAATTTTTTGAAAAATTTCCTATTAAAATAAGAAATTTTTGAAAAATTTCCTATAAAATTAAGAATTTTTTGAAAAATTTCCTATAAAAATAAGAAATTTTTGAAAAACTTCCTTTAAAAATAAGAAATTTTTGAAAAATTTCCTATAAAATTTGTAAATTTTTAAAAAAATTTCCTATAAAAAATAAGAAATTTTTGAAAAATTTCCTATAAAAATAAGAAATTTTTGAAAAATTCCCTATAAAAATTAAAAATTTTTGAAAAATTTCCTATCAAAATAGTAAAGTTTTGAAAAATTTCCTATAAAAATAAGAAATTTTTGAAAAATTTCCTATAAAAATAAGAAATTTTTTAAAAATTTCTTACAAAACTTAGACATTTTTGAAAAATTTCCTATAAAACTATGAAATTATTGCAAAATTTCTTATAAAACTAAAATTATTGAAAAATTTTTTATAAACATAAGAAATTTTTGAAAAATTTCCTACAAAAATAAAAAATTTAAAAAAAAAATTTGTATAAAAATAAGAAATTTTTGAAAAATTTGATATAAAAAAAGAAAATTTTTGAAAAATTTCCTATTAAAATAGTAAATTTTTGAAAAATTTCTTATAAAAATAGTGAATTTTTGCAAAATTTCCTATAAAAATAGTAAATTTTTAAACATTTCCTATAAAGATTGTAAATTTTCAAAAATTTGATATAAAAATAGTAAATTTTTGAAAAATTTCCTATTGAAATAGTAAATTTTTGAAAAATTTCTTATAAAAATTGTAAATTTTTGAAAAATTTCCTATAAAAAGTCAATTTTTGAAACATTTCCTAAAAATTAGCAAATTTTTGAAAAATTTTGTATAAAAATAGTAAATTTTTGAAAAACTCCCTATAAAAATAGTAAATTTTTGAAAAATTTCCTACAAAAATAAGAACATTTTGAAAATATTCCTATAAAAATCAAATCAAATTTCCCATTTAAAAAAAAATTTTTTGAAAAATTTCCTATAAAATAGTAAATTTAAAAAAAATTACCATATAAATTAATTCCTGAAAATTTTCCTTTAAAAATAAGAAATTTTTGAAAAATTTCTTATAGTAATCAGAAATTTTTGAAAAATTTCCCACAAAAATAAAATTTTTGAAAAGTTTCCCAAAGCAATAAGACATTTTTTTAAAATTTCCCATAAAAATAAGAAATTTTTGAAAAATTTCTTACAAAACTAAGATAGTTTTGAAAAATTTCCTATAAAACTAAAAAAATTTTTAAAAATTTCCTATTAAAAGAGAAAATTTTTGAAAAATTTTATATAAAAATAAGAATTTTTGTAAAAAGTTCCTATAAATAGAGAAAATTTTGAAAAGCTCCTTATAAAAATAAGAAATTTTAAAAAAATTTTCTATAAAAATAGAAAATTTTGTAAAAATTTCCTATAAAAATGGAAAATTTTGTATAAATTTCCTATAAAACTAAAATTTTTTTAAAAAATTTCCCTTAAAATAGGAAATTTTTTTGGAATTATCTATAAAAATAGTAAATTTTTGAAAAATTTTCTTTAAAAATAGTAAATTTTTGATAAACTTGTTATAAAAATAGAAAATTTTTAAAAAATTCCTTTAAAATTAGTAAATTTTTCAAAAATTTTTTATAGAAATAGTAAATTTGTGAAAATTTTCCTATAAAAATTATAAAGTTTTAAAAAATTCCCTATAAAAGATAAATTTTTGAAAAATTTCCTTTAAAAAAATAAATTTTTTAAAAATTTCCTTTAAAAAAAGTAAATTTTTGAAAAATTTCCTATACAAATAGTAAATTTTTGAAAAATTTCCTATAAAAATAGAAAATTTTTGAAAAATTTCCTATAGAATAGTAAATTTTTGAAAAATTTCCTATAAAAATAGTAAATTTTTGAAAAATTTCCTATAAAAATAGTAAATTTTTGAAAAATTTCCTAAAAAATAGTATATTTTTGAAAAATTTCCTATTAAAATAGTAAGTTTTTGAAAAATTTCCTATAAAAGTGGTAAATTTTTGAAAAAATTTCTATAAAATTAGTAAGTTTTTGAAAAATTTGCTATAAAAACAGTGAATTTTTGAAAGATTTTCTAAAAAACAATTTGAAAAATTTCCTATAGAAATAGTAAATTTTTGAAAAAGTAGTAAATTTTTGAAAAAAATAGTAAATTTTTGAAAAAAATAGTAAAGTTTTGAAAAATTTCCTATAAAAATAGTAATTTTTTTTTTAAATATCTCTAAATTTCTAGTAATTTCATTAGATTTCGAGAATATCGTTCAATTTGTAACAACTGGGAAAAACTCAATCTTTTTAATATAGAAACTTATCGACAATGTATATTTATTCAACCACTTAATATTTTATTTATTAAAAAAATTTGATACATTTTCACATCTTCACATCTTCTTAATGATGAGTTCTGTTATCATTCTTTTTGTGATGATAAATTTCTAATCAAATATTTATGATTTAGAAAATGCCTATGACACTATGAGAAATCAAGTGAAATGTTGGAATAAAAGAAAAACAATAAATAAATCAATAGATAAATATGGAATACAATTTTCTTTTGGGATTCATTAAGAGTATGGAAGTTCGTTTTCGATAATAGAAAATAAATTGCGAAGACTACTTTGTTCAGGAACTCGGAAAGGAAAAATGTTTTGAAAATTGTTTAGCACGCATGTGGGCGTCCATACCAAAATGTAACAATTTCATTTCTTAAAGTGAATTATTGGTGCCATTCAATTAATTTTGCTGGATTTTATAGTTAAGAATGTATCATCGCAGCATTTGTAAATCGGTATGAAATAAATTCAATTGAAATATTATTCTTAGATAAATTTTAATTTACTATACCGACTTGCAATGGCCACGATGCTAAACTATTTACAACGGATTGTGAACTGAGCTAATACATTTATTTTTAAATAAAAATATTTAAAAGGGTGATACCTTCATTTTTACAACCATACTTTGTTTCCAAGGGGTAAACAAATGACAATAGTAACTTGTACAGTGGTTTCAATTATAAATAGATTATATGGGGCAGATGGGGTTTTGAAGACCTATCAATAGAATCATTGCTTTTTTTATGGTACAAGAGCAAAATTACATTTTAAATAGAAAGCGGAAATAAAAAATTTACTTTGAATTCTAGTTCTAAATTTAATCCAAACTTTTATTAAGTCTTTTTCTTCTATTTTTACTTTTTCGCCTACAGATGCTCATTTTTGTAAAAGTAAGATGTTTTATTGTTGTTTACCTTTATAACAAAAGCAATTTAATGTTAAACAAAATTTAATTTAATCACAAACTTTCTACGCCATCTAAGTCTAACAGCATTTGCTGCTTCCGGTCTGGCAAACAAACAACAAAAAAAGGTGTGAGTGGAAATGTTTAGCATTTCCCTAGAAATTGAAAAGTAAAAATTTAAACCAAAACAAATTGCAGCCACAGGACAAGGAAGTCAATTTAAATTGGATTTAACTTTTAAAAAATTTGATTTACCTTGGTTTTCCTAATAATCTAAAATCTAAACTAAATAGCCTTATCTACGATACAATACAATTAAGGTATTCTAAAATATTTTATATTAATACCAAGAATTAATATGAAGCATTTTTTAATTTTACAATTCCAAGGAAGCAGAAAGACATAATTTAAGGATATATTCAATTGTGAACATTTTTCATAAAGAAAAAAATTTCTATAGAAAATTCTTTCATAAAAAAAAATTACATAGAAAATTCTTTTATATAGAAAAAAATCTATAGCAAATTCTTTAATATACAAAAAAAATCTATAGAAAATTTTTCATAAAAAAAAAAAAATTTCTATAGAAAATTTTTCATAAAGAAAAAATTTTCTATAAAAAATTTTCTATAGAAAATTTTTCATAAAGAAAAAATTTTCTATAGAAAATTTTTCATAAAGAAAAAATTTTCTATAGAAAATTTTTCATAAAGAAAAAATTTTCTATAGAAAATTTTTCATAAAGAAAAAATTTTCTATAGAAAATTTTTCATAAAGAAAAAATTTTCTGTAGAAAATTTTTCATAAAGAAAAAATTTTCTATAGAAAATTTTTCATAAAGAAAAAATTTTCCATAGAAAATTTTTCATAAAGAAAAAATTTTCTATAGAAAATTTTCCATAAAGAAAAAATTTTCTATAGAAAATTTTCCATAAAGAAAAAATTTTCTATAGAAAATTTTTCATAAAGAAAAAATTTTCTATAGAAAATTTTTCATAAAGAAAAAATTTTCTATAGAAAATTTTTCATAAATAAAAAATTTTCTATAGAAAATTTTTCATAAAGAAAAAATTTTCTATAGAAAATTTTTCATAAAGAAAAAATTTTCTATAGAAAATTTTTCATAAAGAAAAAATTTTCTATAGAAAATTTTTCATAAAGAAAAAATTTTCTATAGAAAATTTTTCATAAAGAAAAAATTTTCTATAGAAAATTTTTCATAAAGAAAAAATTTTCTATAGAAAATTTTTCATAAAGAAAAAATTTTCTATAGAAAATTTTTCATAAAGAAAAAATTTTCTATAGAAAATTTTTCATAAAGAAAAAATTTTCTATAGAAAATTTTTCATAAAGAAAAAATTTTCTATAGAAAATTTTTCATAAAGAAAAAATTTTCTATAGAAAATTTTTCATAAAGAAAAAATTTTCTATAGAAAATTTTTCATAAAGAAAAAATTTTCTATAGAAAATTTTTCATAAAGAAAAAATTTTCTATAGAAAATTTTTCATAAAGAAAAAATTTTCTATAGAAAATTTTTCATAAAGAAAAAATTTTCTATAGAAAATTTTTCATAAAGAAAAAATTTTCTATAGAAAATTTTTCATAAAGAAAAAATTTTCTATAGAAAATTTTTCATAAAGAAAAAATTTTCTATAGAAAATTTTTCATAAAGAAAAAATTTTCTATAGAAAATTTTTCATAAAGAAAAAATTTTCTATAGAAAATTTTTCATAAAGAAAAAATTTTCTATAGAAAATTTTTCATAAAGAAAAAATTTTCTATAGAAAATTTTTCATAAAGAAAAAATTTTCTATAGAAAATTTTTCATAAAGAAAAAATTTTCAATAGAAAATTTTTCATAAAGAAAAAATTTTCTATAGAAAATTTTTCATAAAGAAAAAATTTTCTATAGAAAATTTTTCATAAAGAAAAAATTTTCTATAGAAAATTTTTCATAAAGAAAAAATTTTCTATAGAAAATTTTTCATAAAGAAAAAATTTTCTATGGAAAATTTTTCATAAAGAAAAAATTTTCTATAGAAAACTTTTCATAAAAAAAAAAATTTCTATAGAAAACTTTTCATAAAGAAAAAATTTTCTATAGAAAACTTTTCATAAAGAAAAAATTTTCTATAGAAAACTTTTCATAAAGAAAAAATTTTCTATAGAAAACTTTTCATAAAGAAAAAATTTTCTATAGAAAACTTTTCATAAAGAAAAAATTTTCTATAGAAAATTTTTCATAAAGAAAAAATTTTCCATAGAAAATTTTTCATAAAGAAAAAATTTTCTATGGAAAATTTTTCATAAAGAAAAAATTTTCTATGGAAAATTTTTCATAAAGAAAAAATTTTCTATGGAAAATTTTTCATAAAGAAAAAATTTTCTATGGAAAATTTTTCATAAAGAAAAAATTTTCATAAAGAAAAAATTTTCTATAGAAAATTTTTCATAAAGAAAAAATTTTCTATAGAAAATTTTTCTTAAAAAAAAGAATTTTCTTTATGAAAAATTTTCTATAGAAAATTTTTTCTTTATGAAAAATTTTCTATAGAAAATTTTTTCTTTATGAAAAATTTTCTATAGAAAATTTTTTCTTTATGAAAAATTTTCTATAGAAAATTTTTTAGAAATTTGTATAGAAAATTTTTCTTATGAAAAAAAATCTATATAATATTTTTCATATAGAAAAAAATTCTTAAGAAAATTTTTCATATAGAAAACATTTTTATAGAAAATTTTTCTATAAAAATTTCTATAGAAAAATTTTCTTATATAATAAATTTCTATAATAAATTTTTTTATAGAAACAATTTCTATAGAAAATTTTTCTTATGGAAGTATTTTCTAAAGAAAATTTTTCTTAAACAAAAAATTTCTATAGAAAGTTTTTCATCTATATAAAGAAAATTTTTCACATAGAAAAAAATTCTATAAAAATTTTTCACATAGAAAAAATTTCTATACAAATTTTTTTATGTAGAAAAAATTTCTATAAAAAATGTTTCATATAGAAAAAAATCTATAGAAAATTTCTATAGAAAATTTTTCAAATACTAAAAATTTTTAGAGAAAATTTTTCATATAGAAAAAATTTCTATAGAAAATTTTTTATATAGGAAAAATTTCTATAGAAAATTTTTCCTGTATAAAAAAATTCTATAGAATATTTTTCTTATAGAAAAATTTGTATAGAAAATTTTTCCTGTAGAAAAAATTTCTATAGAAAATTTTTTAGTTTAGAAAAAATTTCTATAGAAAATTTTATTAAAAGCAAATTAGAACTTTATGGGAAAAATTGATCCACTCTGATGCCTTTTTCTCTATTTTCATATGGGTTAACCCTTATTCATTCAAATATATACAAATGCCTTTGTAAAGGGATTTTCTAGGTGTTGCTGCTACATTGTGAAAACCTCAAAGAGATTCGAACCACTTTTGATAATGTTCAATCAACCCACATGGACATTAGGCACACACACTCTTTAACTATTGTATCTAATGAACCGAATACAAAGAAAAATTATTACAATTATATTTTTTTTGCTGTTTTATAAATTATTTAAATTATGCGATTGACTTCTATGTTGATTACACTGTGATTCAAATATTTGTATACCATTTCTAAGTTGTTAAAGTCTGTGAAGAATAAGAGATATTTCATGTTTCTTTAAGATTTTATCTTTCGAAAAATCAATAATTTAAAGAACTTATTCAATAAAAAAATTGTGAAAGAAATCAACATTAAACTGAATGTTGGTAGGAATTGAACCAATTATATCAATTATATTCAAATTACTATTAAAACTGTAAGTAACTACTTACTTTAATCCAAATGAAAAATATTATTTTTTATAAATATTTGTGAGCTTAAAAAATATTTTTATGTTTGTATAAGTTTTCGTGCTTCTTAGTCATTGATATAACAGAATCGTGTAGCACAGTGTTATTATTATTATTATTATTGCAAAGTATTATTATGGCTTTTGAAAAGTTTAATGAAATAAACATAATTGAAATGAACATATGTTATTTTAAAATTAAATAAAGCTCTTGTCTTCAACAGATGCAGAAGGGCAACAATTTTGTATATTAATAAAATCGTTGTTTTTAACAATTTATGGAGGAAAAAGGGAGAAAATTCAAATTAAAGTCAAGTAACTAAATTAATACATCAAACGATTTTTAGCACATTGTTCAAAATTTTCAAATGAAAGGAAAAAAAACAAGTTGTAAAGGATTATTCGTTGGATGATAGTCGGTAGAGGTCATAACAAGCCTCCACCAATGTTGAAGCCTTTTGTGACCTATATCTATTATTTGAACCATAGGTTATAGAAACAAAATTTTAACTGAAACCAATAAAAAATTTATACCGGAATCAAAAAACATATGGGACTGAAAAGGGTAAGAACTAAATAACAATTTGTATTATAAAACTGTCAAGTCATCGTAATGAAATACCAGAATCATCATGAAATTACTGAGTCATCCTTAAACTGCTGAGTCATAATAAAATAGCTGAGTCATCCTTAAACAGCTGAGTCATATTGAACTGCTGAGTCATCCTTAAAACTGCTGAGTCATTATAAATGAGCTGAATCATCATAAAATTACTGAGACGTCCTTAAACTGTTGAGTCATCTTGAATTGCTGATTCATCCTTAAACTGCAGAGTCATCATTAAAACTGCTGATTCATAACAAAATAGCTGAGTAATCATAAAATGAATGAGTCATCCTTAAACTGCTGAGTCATCTTGATCCTTAAACTGCAGAGTCATCATTAAAACTGCTGATTCATAACAAAATAGCTGGGTTATCATAAAATTACTGAGTCATCCTTAAACTCTTGAGTCATCTTGAACTGCTGATTCGTCCTTAAACTGTAGAGTCATCAATAAAACTGCTGATGCATAATAAAATAATTATCATAAAATTAATGAGTCTGAACTTAATGAGTTAAACTATTGATTTATAATTAAACTGTAGAGTCATCATTAAAACTGCTGATTCATAATAAAATAGCTGAGTTATCATAAAATTAATGAGTCATTCTAAAACTGCTGATTCATAATAAAATAATTATCATAAAATTAATGAGTCATCCTTAAGCTGTTGAGTCATCTTGAACCTTAAACTGCAGAGTCATCATTAAAACTGCTGATTCATAACAAAATAGCTGAGTTATCATAAAATTACTGAGTCATCCTTAAACTCTTGAGTCATCTTGAACTGCTGATTCGTCCTTAAACTGTAGAGTCATCATTAAAACTGCTGATGCATAATAAAATAATTATCATAAAATTAATGAGTCTTCCTTAAAACTGCTGAGTCATTATAAAATAGCTGAATCATCATAAAATTACTGAGTCATCCTTAAACTTTTGAGTCATCTTGAATTGCTGATTCATCCTTAAACTGCAGAGTCATCATTAAAACTGCTGATTCATAATAAAATAGCTGAGTTATCATAAAATTAATGAGTCATCCTTAAACTGCTGAGTCATCTTGAACTGCTGATTCATCCTTAACTGTAGAAGCTGATTCATAATAAAATAATTATCATAAAATAATGAGTCATCCTTAAACTGCTGAGTGATCTTGAACTGCTGATTTATCCTTAACTGTAGAGTCATCCTTAAAACTGCTGATTCATAATAAAATAATTATCAGAAAATTAATAAGTTATCCTTAAGCTGTTGAGTCATCTTGAACTGCTGATTCATCCTTAAACTGCAGAGTCATCATTAAAAATGCTTAGTCATAATAAAATAGCTGAGTCATCATAAAATTACTGAGTCATCCTTAAACTGCTGAGTCATCTTGAGCTGCTGATTCATCCTTAAACTGCAGAGTCATCATTAAAACTGTTGATTCATACTAAAATAGCTGACTTATCATAAAACTACTGAGTCATCCTTAAACTGCAGAGTCGTAAGAAAATGCCTGAGTCATCATGAAATAACTGAGTCACCCTTAAACTGCTGAGCCATTTTGAACTGCTAATTCATCCATAAACTGCAGAGTCAGCATTAAAACTGCTAAGTCGTAATAAAATACCTGAGTCATTGTGAAATAACTGAGTCATCCTTAAACTGCTGAGTCATCTTGAACTGCTGAATCATTCTTAAAACTGCTGAGTTATTCTTAAAACTGCTGAGTCATATTAAAATAGCTGACTCATCATAAAATTACTGAGTCACCCTTAAACTGCAGAGTCATCTTCAACTACTGAGTCATCCTTACCACCGATGTCATCCTAAAATTGCAAACTTATTTAACATTTTTGAGTCATTCTAAAGCAAACTGACTTTCTTCAAAAAAATATTTTTTTTAGATATTTTTTTCTGGTGTGAATATTTATATACTATATAACACTTTAATACCGCTTTAATAAGTATTGTATAAAGTGGAAAATAACAAATTTTCCAAATCAATAAATTTTCAGGAAACCCCTAAAGATAATTTGAGCTACAAACTGAAGTGATTTTGAAGAAGCTACATTAAAGATTGTAACAACATTATGGAATATTAAAAAGTAACAAAAAAAGAGCAAATGATAACAAGGTTTTCATGGAAATATTTATTAAGGATTTTCTTCTTTGAAAACTCAGCTAAAAAGGCTTAAAGTTATAAAAAGAGATTTTCTCTTGTGAAAGGTGAAAGAAAATGAACTTTCTTTAATGTTTAGGCCATAAACTTAAGCCACTCAAGTCCATAAAGATTAAAGTAAATTTTTAGAGGAATTGAAAGGCTAATTTATTTTGCTTCTAAATGATTTTAAAATGTGTATTGAGAAACATTTTTCTTCAGTTTATTAATATCGATTTAATTAAAGCCTTTTTTTATTAGAGGAACAAACAAAATGGGAGAATTATGTGTCTAGGTTAGGTCGTTGGGTGGACAGACGGAAACAGAGATTGTTTAAATATGGAATAAAAATGTTCTTCACTAGTTTTCTTATTTATTTATAGAAAAGAAATATTTTTCTAAAGAAAACATTTTCATAGAAATATTTTTCTATAGAAATATTTTCGATAGAAATATTTTTCTATAGAAAAATTTTCGTTAGAAATATTTTTCTATAAAAAATTTTCGATAGAAATATTTTTCTAAAGAAAAAATTTTGATAGAAATATTTTTCTATAGAAAAATTTTGATAGAAATATTTTTCTATAGAAAAATTTTGATAGAAATATTTTTCTAAAGAAAAATTTTGATAGAAATATTTTTCTATAGAAAAATTTTGATAGAAATATTTTTCTATAGAAAAATTTTGATAGAAATATTTTTCTATAGAAAAATTTTGATAGAAATATTTTTCTATAGAAAAATTTTGATAGAAATATTTTTCTATAGAAAAATTTTGATAGAAATATTTTTCAATAGAAAAATTTTGATAGAAAAATTTTTCTACAGAAAAATTTTCGTTAGAAATATTTTTCTAAAGAAAAAATTTTGATAGAAATATTTTTCTATAGAAAAATTTTGATAGAAAGATTTTTCTAAAGAAAAATTTTGATAGAAATATTTTTCTAAAGAAAAATTTTGATAGAAATATTTTTCTATAGAAAAATTTTGATAGAAATATTTTTCTATAGAAAAATTTTGATAGAAATATTTTTCTATAGAAAAATTTTGATAGAAAAATTTTTCTATAGAAAAATTTTCGTTAGAAATATTTTTCCATAAAAAATTTTCGTTAGAAATATTTTTCTATAGAAAAATTTTCGTTAGAAATATTTTTCTATAGAAAAATTTTCGTTAGAAATATTTTTCTATAGAAAAATTTTCGTTAGAAATATTTTTCTATAGAAAAATTTTCGTTAGAAATATTTTTCTATAGAAAAATTTTCGTTAGAAATATTTTTCTATAGAAAAATTTTCGTTAGAAATATTTTTCTATAGAAAAATTTTCGTTAGAAATATTTTTCTATAGAAAAATTTTCGTTAGAAATATTTTTCTATAGAAAAATTTTCGTTAGAAATATTTTTCTATAGAAAAATTTTCGTTAGAAATATTTTTCCATAGAAAAATTTTCGTTAGAAATATTTTTCTATAGAAAAATTTTCGTTAGAAATATTTTTCTATAGAAAAATTTTCGTTAGAAATATTTTTCTATAGAAAAATTTTCGTTAGAAATATTTTTCTATAGAAAAATTTTCGTTAGAAATATTTTTCTATAGAAAAATTTTCGTTAGAAATATTTTTCTATAGAAAAATTTTCGTTAGAAATATTTTTCTATAGAAAAATTTTCGTTAGAAATATTTTTCTATAGAAAAATTTTCGTTAGAAATATTTTTCTATAGAAAAATTTTCGTTAGAAATATTTTTCTATAGAAAAATTTTCGTTAGAAATATTTTTCTATAGAAAAATTTTCGTTAGAAATATTTTTCTATAGAAAAATTTTCGTTAGAAATATTTTTCTATAGAAAAATTTTCGTTAGAAATATTTTTCTATAGAAAAATTTTCGTTAGAAATATTTTTCTATAGAAAAATTTTCGTTAGAAATATTTTTCTATAGAAAAATTTTCGTTAGAAATATTTTTCTATAGAAAAATTTTCGTTAGAAATATTTTTCTATAGAAAAATTTTCGTTAGAAATATTTTTCTATAGAAAAATTTTCGTTAGAAATATTTTTCTATAGAAAAATTTTCGTTAGAAATATTTTTCTATGGAAAAATTTTCGTTAGAAATATTTTTCTATAGAAAAATTTTCGTTAGAAATATTTTTCTATAGAAAAATTTTCGTTAGAAATATTTTTCTATAGAAAAATTTTCGTTAGAAATATTTTTCTATAGAAAAATTTTCGTTAGAAATATTTTTCTATAGAAAAATTTTCGTTAGAAATATTTTTCTATAGAAAAATTTTCGTTAGAAATATTTTTCTATAGAAAAATTTTCGTTAGAAATATTTTTCTATAGAAAAATTTTCGTTAGAAATATTTTTCTATAGAAAAATTTTCGTTAGAAATATTTTTCTATAGAAAAATTTTCGTTAGAAATATTTTTCTATAGAAAAATTTTCGTTAGAAATATTTTTCTATAGAAAAATTTTCGTTAGAAATATTTTTCTATAGAAAAATTTTCGTTAGAAAAATTTTTCTATAGAAAAATTTTCGTTAGAAATATTTTTCTATAGAAAAATTTTCGTTAGAAATATTTTTCTATAGAAAAATTTTCGTTAGAAATATTTTTCTATAGAAAAATTTTCGTTAGAAATATTTTTCTATAGAAAAATTTTCGTTAGAAATATTTTTCTATAGAAAAATTTTCGTTAGAAATATTTTTCTATAGAAAAATTTTCGTTAGAAATATTTTTCTATAGAAAAATTTTCGTTAGAAATATTTTTCTATAGAAAAATTTTCGTTAGAAATATTTTTCTATAGAAAAATTTTCGTTAGAAATATTTTTCTATAGAAAAATTTTCGTTAGAAATATTTTTCTATAGAAAAATTTTCGTTAGAAATATTTTTCTATAGAAAAATTTTCGTTAGAAATATTTTTCTATAGAAAAATTTTCGTTAGAAATATTTTTCTATAGAAAAATTTTCGTTAGAAATATTTTTCTATAGAAAAATTTTCGTTAGAAATATTTTTCTATAGAAAAATTTTCGTTAGAAATATTTTTCTATAGAAAAATTTTCGTTAGAAATATTTTTCTATAGAAAAATTTTCGTTAGAAATATTTTTCTATAGAAAAATTTTCGTTAGAAATATTTTTCTATAGAAAAATTTTCGTTAGAAATATTTTTCTATAGAAAAATTTTCGTTAGAAATATTTTTCTATAGAAAAATTTTCGTTAGAAATATTTTTCTATAGAAAAATTTTCGTTAGAAATATTTTTCTATAGAAAAATTTTCGTTAGAAATATTTTTCTATAGAAAAATTTTCGTTAGAAATATTTTTCTATAGAAAAATTTTCGTTAGAAATATTTTTCTATAGAAAAATTTTCGTTAGAAATATTTTTCTATAGAAAAATTTTCGTTAGAAATATTTTTCTATAGAAAAATTTTCGTTAGAAATATTTTTCTATAAAAAATTTTCGATAGAAATATTTTTCTAAAGAAAAAATTTTGATAGAAATATTTTTCTATAGAAAAATTTTGATAGAAATATTTTTCTATAGAAAAATTTTGATAGAAATATTTTTCTAAAGAAAAATTTTGATAGAAATATTTTTCTATAGAAAAATTTTGATAGAAATATTTTTCTATAGAGAAATTTTGATAGAAATATTTTTCTATAGAAAAATTTTGATAGAAATATTTTTCTATAGAAAAATTTTGATAGAAATATTTTTCTATAGAAAAATTTTGATAGAAATATTTTTCAATAGAAAAATTTTGATAGAAAAATTTTTCTACAGAAAAATTTTCGTTAGAAATATTTTTCTAAAGAAAAAATTTTGATAGAAATATTTTTCTATAGAAAAATTTTGATAGAAATATTTTTCTATAGAAAAATTTTGATAGAAATATTTTTCTATAGAAAAATTTTGATAGAAAAATTTTTCTATAGAAAAATTTTCGTTAGAAATATTTTTCCATAAAAAATTTTCGTTAGAAATATTTTTCTATAGAAAAATTTTCGTTAGAAATATTTTTCTATAGAAAAATTTTCGTTAGAAATATTTTTCTATAGAAAAATTTTCGTTAGAAATATTTTTCTATAGAAAAATTTTCGTTAGAAATATTTTTCTATAGAAAAATTTTCGTTAGAAATATTTTTCTATAGAAAAATTTTCGTTAGAAATATTTTTCTATAGAAAAATTTTCGTTAGAAATATTTTTCTATAGAAAAATTTTCGTTAGAAATATTTTTCTATAGAAAAATTTTCGTTAGAAATATTTTATTTCTATAGAAAAATTTTCGTTAGAAATATTTTTCTATAGAAAAATTTTCGTTAGAAATATTTTTCTATAGAAAAATTTTCGTTAGAAATATTTTTCTATAGAAAAATTTTCGTTAGAAATATTTTTCTATAGAAAATTTTCGTTAGAAATATTTTTCCATAGAAAAATTTTCGTTAGAAATATTTTTCTATAGAAAAATTTTCGTTAGAACTATTTTTCTATAGAAAAATTTTCGTTAGAAATATTTTTCTATAGAAAAATTTTCGTTAGAAATATTTTTCTATAGAAAAATTTTCGTTAGAAATATTTTTCTATAGAAAAATTTTCGTTAGAAATATTTTTCTATAGAAAAATTTTCGTTAGAAATATTTTTCTATAGAAAAATTTTCGTTAGAAATATTTTTCTATAGAAAAATTTTCGTTAGAAATATTTTTCTATAGAAAAATTTTCGTTAGAAATATTTTTCTATAGAAAAATTTTCGTTAGAAATATTTTTCTATAGAAAAATTTTCGTTAGAAATATTTTTCTATAGAAAAATTTTCGTTAGAAATATTTTTCTATAGAAAAATTTTCGTTAGAAATATTTTTCTATAGAAAAATTTTCGTTAGAAATATTTTTCTATAGAAAAATTTTCGTTAGAAATATTTTTCTATAGAAAAATTTTCGTTAGAAATATTTTTCTATAGAAAAATTTTCGTTAGAAATATTTTTCTATAGAAAAATTTTCGTTAGAAATATTTTTCTATAGAAAAATTTTCGTTAGAAATATTTTTCTATAGAAAAATTTTCGTTAGAAATATTTTTCTATAGAAAAATTTTCGTTAGAAATATTTTTCTATAGAAAAATTTTCGTTAGAAATATTTTTCTATAGAAAAATTTTTGTTAGAAATATTTTTCTATAGAAAAATTTTCGTTAGAAATATTTTTCTATAGAAAAATTTTCGTTAGAAATATTTTTCTATAGAAAAATTTTCGTTAGAAATATTTTTCTATAGAAAAATTTTCGTTAGAAATATTTTTCTATAGAAAAATTTTCGTTAGAAATATTTTTCTATAGAAAAATTTTCGTTAGAAATATTTTTCTATAGAAAAATTTTCGTTAGAAATATTTTTCTATAGAAAAATTTTCGTTAGAAATATTTTTCTATAGAAAAATTTTCGTTAGAAATATTTTTCTATAGAAAAATTTTCGTTAGAAATATTTTTCTATAGAAAAATTTTCGTTAGAAATATTTTTCTATAGAAAAATTTTCGTTAGAAATATTTTTCTATAGAAAAATTTTCGTTAGAAATATTTTTCTATAGAAAAATTTTCGTTAGAAATATTTTTCTATAGAAAAATTTTCGTTAGAAATATTTTTCTATAGAAAAATTTTCGTTAGAAATATTTTTCTATAGAAAAATTTTCGTTAGAAATATTTTTCTATAGAAAAATTTTCGTTAGAAATATTTTTCTATAGAAAAATTTTCGTTAGAAATATTTTTCTATAGAAAAATTTTCGTTAGAAATATTTTTCTATAGAAAAATTTTCGTTAGAAATATTTTTCTATAGAAAAATTTTCGTTAGAAATATTTTTCTATAGAAAAATTTTCGTTAGAAATATTTTTCTATAGAAAAATTTTCGTTAGAAATATTTTTCTATAGAAAAATTTTCGTTAGAAATATTTTTCTATAGAAAAATTTTCGTTAGAAATATTTTTCTATAGAAAAATTTTCGTTAGAAATATTTTTCTATAGAAAATTTTTCGTTAGAAATATTTTTCTATAGAAAATTTTTCGTTAGAAATATTTTTCTATAGAAAAATTTTCGTTAGAATTTTGTAGCCGACTTTAAAAACTTTCCCTAGATATTACATTTCATAGTAGGTACGTAATGTACTTGTACATATCTTATATATCATTCATTTTAAATGTTTTAGAAATTCAAGCGAAGTTGTGGCAAACTTTATCACAGTTAAATTTAGTTTAAATTAAATTCACTTGAAATTTATTTGAGAAAGGTCGCTTTAACTAATTTGTGCATCATTTGGTTTTTAACTGGGACTGCATTCCGTAATGATACCACTACCAATAGAGAGTCTCCATAGTTACAAGTGTTAATGGTTGATAGCTATCAGCTATAAAATAAGCCAAAAATGTCAACGCTTATGTATAGAAACAAAATTGACATTAAATATATCTACTTAAACTTTTGTACGTATATTAGATTATAACACAAGTTATAAGTGAAATAGAAATAATTCCATGAAAATTAAGTTATATTGATATTAGTTTAACATCTAAGTCGGCCTGTAAACTTTTGGTTTAAGTGCATGCCCTTACAAACATCAGCACATACATCTCTAAATAAACTTCTTTTATACTATAGGGTAAGTTCATTTTTAATAGCTTATGCTTCTAAGAAATTTGTAAAGTTTTTAATAAAGTGTTTTTGAATTTTACACAATATGGGATGACTATGAAAGAAATGCTAAACATTCCTTTGAAAAGATTTCTTTTTTGTAAATTTTTATATTAATCGTAGAAGCAAAATTGGAAATTGAACAAGAATTTTTAATTACTTTTCTATTGTAACCAAAATTAAGACAAAATTTGTGTTCATAACTACATGTATGATATTTTTGCTATGGTCACATATAAAAGATTAT
Organism: Stomorhina lunata; assembly: GCA_933228675.1. Classification (NCBI taxonomy): domain Eukaryota; kingdom Metazoa; phylum Arthropoda; class Insecta; order Diptera; family Rhiniidae; genus Stomorhina; species Stomorhina lunata. The sequence goes on along the minus strand of OW121744.1, from coordinate 33,398,253 downwards.
GAACAAAATTTGTTAGTGATTTCTATAAGCAATATTTCTATTAAATTTCATAGAAAAACAAGTAAGAAAGTGCTATAGTTGGTCAAGCCCGACCATACGATAGCCTTCACCACTAAGGTCAAAGGTGTCCATTTTCCTGTATAAAGACAAATATTTGCTAAATGTTGCTATCATACAAACATTTTCTCAAAAGTTATATATTTAAGCTGTTTCCCTCATTTGGATTTATATGAGAGCTAGGGTCAAATGAGGACCGATTATGTATGCAAAAATTAACTTAAAATTCTCATTAACTTCAGATTTATAAGCGTTTTAGTGATTATACCCTTCACCACCATAGGTGATGTATATAACGCATGGATGTATATAACGCATGGAAATATTTGTCTTAGACCCACATTTTAGTATACCAATAGACTTAGAATCACTTTCTGAGTCGACTTAGCGATGTCCGTCCATCTGACTGGCTGGAAAAATTTCGAGATAATCGGTCCACATTTGACCCTAGCTCTCATATAAGTTCAAATGACTGAAACAGCTTAAATATATAAGTTTTGAGAAAATGCTTGTATGATGGCAAAATTTAGCAAATATTTGTCTTTATATAGGAAAAATAACACCTTAGACCTTAGTGGTGAAGGGTATCGTATGGCCGGGCTTGACCGACTATAGCACTTTCTTACTTGTTTTTGTCTCATTTAGTGCATTTTGACTGAAGAGTTTGTATGGAAGCTATGGTTAAATGAAGACAGATTTCAACGAAATTGTTTACAGTGATTTTATGCAAAAATATTGATATTTGTGGACAATATAATAATTATGGGAAGTGGGACCAATGGGAGGTACCATAAATAATGAACCGATTACGAATTTCGATAGCTAAAAAATGATCTGTGCCAAATTTTGTCAAATTATCTTTAGAATTGCCAGCTGTCCAGCCAGACGGACAGACGGACTGACATAGCTAAATCGACTTAGAAAGTGATTCTAAGCCTATCGGTATACTAAAGGGTCTAAGACAAATATTTCTATGCGTTACATACATCAGCACAAACTTATAATACCCTTTCCACCTATGGTGGTGTAGGGTATAAAAAGTACTCAAACATTGCGTGCTTTTGTCAAAAAAAATAGAGATGAATTTTATATATGTTAAAAAATAGTTTAAAATAACATTTGAAATGAAATACATAAAATTATGTTTGTTTTTCTTTAAAGAATTTGACGTCACTAGGAGTTTTTAGCCAACTAAGAGAACTTATTTATATGACAGCAAAAAATTATTTATATAAAGTTAATTACTTTGAGTTTATTTTCTTTTATGCATAAAATTCTACTACAAAAACAGAAAGAACTCTCACTGATTCATTAAAATTGCATTCAAAGGCAACAAGAAAGAATTTCTTATACAACTTTTTAATAAAGAAAAGTAAGAGTGCTATTTTTGGCGTCTTTCAGATCTATGGAAGCGTAAGCACAAATTAGGCACAGTTTGAAATACTTATTTTTGTTAGTCTGTCTGCCTGCCTGTCTGTCTGTCTGTCTGTCAGTCTGTCTGTTTGTCTGTTTGTCTGTTTGTCTGTTTGTCTGTCTGTCTGTTTGTCTGTTTGTCTGTCTGTCTACCTGTCTGTCTGTCTGTCTGTCTGTATGCCTGTCTGTCTGTCTTCCTGTCTACCTGTCTATCTGTCTGTCTGTCTGTTTGTCTGTTTGTCTGTTTGTCTGTTTGTCTGTTTGTCTGTTTGTCTGTTTGTCTGTCTGTCTGTCTGTCTGTTTGTCTGTCTGTCTGTTTGTCTGTTTGTCTGTTTGTCTGTTTGTCTGTCTGTGTGTCTGTGTGTCTGTCTGTCTGTCTGTCTGTCTGTCTGTCTGTCTGTCTGTCTGTCTGTTTGTCTGTCTGTCTGTCTGTCTGTCTGTCTGTCTGTCTGTCTGTCTGTCTGTCTGTCTGTCTGTCTGTCTGTCTGTCTGTCTCTCTGTCTATCTGTCTGTCTGTGTGTCTGTCTGTTTGTCTGTCTGTCTTTTGATTTCGAAATTGCCAGAAATCAATTTATATTGGACCATCGCTTATTTGCTAATAAATGATAAATCATAACAGCTATGATGATAACATTTGGTATCTAGAAGCATAAGCATATAATTTCATCGCATATAAAAATTCATCGAAATCGGTTCACATTCGACCATAGCTCCCATACAAAACAATTATGAAAATGGCTTTAATTTCACCTAAAAAAAACAATAATGCCAATAAATGATAAAAATTTAGCAACAATCGGTTTACCAAACTTACGGAAACACAACAAGCAAGAAATGGTATGGTCGGTCAAGCCCGACTATATCATACCTTTCGCTGCTAAGGCCAAATATGGACCAACAATTAAACAAATTTTTCTTTAGTCTTAGAGAAGTACGTACAAACACTATGTGCTATTTTTTTTTTTCAAAATTTCAAGATTTATGTAATTTCCGGTTAAGGCCTGATATGGGAGCTTGGGTCAATTGTGGACAGATTGTTTATTGGTTTATATTTACAAAATATTTATCTTTAGAGTTATTAACGTCTTTATGCTTTTATGTTTATATAAACGCCTTTTGAGAATGTGTCTTGTATGGGAGGTCTGGTCAAATATGGACCGATTTCTACAAAATTAAGGTTATGGTAATCAATATTTGTGCTGAATATTATTAAAATACAAATAAATTTGTGCCTGTAAATGACCAAAAACTCTATTCCGGGACAGGTCCATATATTTTGTTAGGAATTCCTAATGCATTTACCGTATATAAAGACTTAATTTGCTGCTTGTACCTCCGAATCTTTTTGATTGTAGATATAAAAAGGGGATGTTATATATATAAGAATTATAGCCACATGTTGACCGATTGCTGGTTTTTATATAGAGCTTATTCTTGCAAAATTTAGTGGCCATGACAGCTATTTAATAGCTTTTAACTGGCCTTTGCTAAATTTTTTTTTTTTTGATTTCCAGGAAGCTATAGTCAAATATGGACAGATTCCTATAAAACTTGATATACTAACCAATACTTGCATTAAACTTTTCTATTCTTAATTTAATCGTCATAGCTATTTTAATTGTATTCAATTTATTAGCATTAATGTATTTCCCGAATCGGGGTTATATGGGAGCTCTAACTAAATGTGAACCGATTTCGTCTATTTTCAATACACAACTTTCTCAAGATATCGAAAATACTTTTGTAAAATTTTGTTCCTCTAGCTCTTTTCGTTAAAGCGCTATCGCGCTTTTATCTGACGGACAGACGGACATAAACCCCCTTTTCTTTTTGTATTTTTGTGTTTCCGTAAGTTTTTCATATGGGAGCTATGGGTAAATAGTGACCGATTGTAAAAAAAATTTGGTACACTGGTTTGCATCGATATAGGACTTCTTTGTGCTAAATTTAGTGCCAAAAGCTATTACAGTTTATCATTTATTGGCATTTAAGTGTATTTTAGGTAGAATTTAGGCTGTTTCTGTAAGTTTTTTGTATATGAGATATGGATAAATGTGAACCGATTTAGATAAAATTTTACGTGCTGCCGAGTACTTATGTAAAACTTATACAAACCAAATTTTATAATTATAACTGTTATAATTTGTCATTTATAAACGATTAGCCTAGACAAGGTTATACGGGAGCTATGGTCAAATGTGAACTGATTTTTCCCGATTTTAATACCAAAATTTTCCAAGAAATGAAGAATATTTCGTTAAGGTTTTATCGTGTCGACAACAGACAGACGGACATCGAACAATCGTCGTAGAATTTCATAAGGATTCAGAATATACTTAAATTTTGGGGTTTGAGCCAATATTAAGGAAATTAAAAACGGAATGACAATCTCAATATACCCCTCATTATTTTTGATGATGGGTATAAAAAGCATACTTATAGCATATTTCTTTTTAAGATATGCGCATTTAAAAAAAGTCGGTTGTATGAGCTCTAAATCTTCTTTTAACGTTGTGCCATATAATTCTTAAAATTTTAAAAGCTCATAACTTTCAAACTATAAGAGATCACACCGAAATCTTCCTAAAGAATATTTTGATTTAGAAATACTATCAGGTACAGGGAAACCGTTGATATCAGAGGTAAATTACTAAAATTAATTTATGTCATTTTAAACAAAATATAAATTTTTATTTGGTCCATCTTATAAACGCGATATTGGCAACACTCATAAACAGATCTTATATCTTAAAACGACCAATAATTGTATGTATATATATATATATATCTATATATATATATATCTATATCTATATATATATATATAGAATAGCTATCTCGAAATCGGCTCTAACGACTTTGACAAAATTAAGACACTGGGTACCTTTTTAGCCGTATAGATCGATTATGAAGGGACACTTGAAACTTTTACAGCTAAGGGGGTAAAAACGGTGAAAAATCAAAATTAAATTACGTTTTGAATAGCTATAAAAATAAGCGGACAGGTGTTTGGTACTTTTTTCAAACTATGTCCGATGGGGGTAAAAAAGGGTGAAAATAATTTTTTTTTTGTACTTTTTTAACCCACTCTTATTTTTTAAACCAAAGAATATAAAAAGGAATTTTGTACTGCAGTCAATAGATGTGAAAGAAATATTGAACACGTATTTGGTACTTTTTTGATTTTGGGGCCAAAATGGGTAAAAAAGGGATAAAATAGTAACTTAACATCACAAAAAGTATTATGAATAGGAACATTATGTTAACTGCGTTTTTATCAAATTTACCGAATTTAGTTGATTTCAAAGAAGTGCCAAATATGCATATGGAACTTTTTTGAAATTAGGGGATAAAAACGGGAATAAAGTAGTAATGTTATAACTTTTAAACAAATAAATGTTTGCCTGTATGTATGTTCTTTATAGAATAGTAAACTATGTATTTGATCATGTTGATAATACAGAAACTGTGCATTTGATCATGCTATGATCTTTAGCAAAGTTGTACCGCATGAGCCGGCGAAAGTTTCTTAGTTGGTGTGAACAATTTCCGACAGGTGGCGCTACTGAAAATTACTCAAAATGAATTAAATCGTAAACTGTGCATTTGATCAGGCTATAACCTGTAGCAAAGCTGTTGCTCATGAGCCGAAAGAGGTTTCTGTTGGAATGACCAATTTCTAAAATTATTCAAAAGGAGCTAAACTCTAAACTATGCAAACTATGTAAACTATGTATTGATCGGACAAAATAAATCAAATAATTCAAAATTAACTAAATATTTGTGTAATATCTTTACCAAGTAATATCTTTCCTCTAATAAATGTAAGTACTTTATAAATAAAATAAAAAAAATATGAATACTTTAAAATTTGCCTCAAAATGCTTATCATAAATCTCCGAGCAAGGCTCGGTCAACCAGGTACTGTTTCTATTAAATCTCAAATGTAGCTGCCGTCTCAAAAATAATTAAGTAGCCGACTACGAGGCGACGATTGTAGCCAACGGCTTTTGTAGTCGGTGTTCGTGTAGCCTGCTGTCGTGATTGTGTTTAAAGCATAAAGCTACTAAAACTAAATTAAGTTCAACTTCTGAAATAACTGAAATGCACCCAAAATAACAAACGAACGCTTAAATAGTTTAAAAATATTCAGTTTTATGGTTAAACTCTGTCAAGTTTAATGTAATACAACCGATCTATTTTCTTTTTTTCTAACAAAGTTTTTCTTTAATTTACCTTAAATTATCCCCGGGAAAATTTAAACTAAGGATTTTCTTTGCTTTAAAAGAGCAACGAGAAAAAATTTATAAAAATGTATATTAAGAAAAAAAAAAAAAAAAACAATGTCATGAAACCTTTTTCATTCAAACGAAAATAAAAATGTTAAAAGTTTTTCTTAGAAAAAAGAAAAATCTATAGTCCCCAAAGGCTATTATGAAATCAGTTCATGAATATCCATTTAAGCAAAAAAATATCGTTTTTAGGTATGAAACATATGGCTCAATAAAAGTCGTATCGAAATTGAAACCTTAAACGAAAGTAATAATAATATTTTTTTTTCGTTCTACTTGAATAATGTCTAATGTAAAATTGTTGGCATGTGAAAAGTAAAGACTAGCAAGGAAGGAATTTTTACATTAAAAAAATATCTTCGTCAAATTTCATTTAGAAATATTTTTCTATAAAAAAATCGACAGAAATACTTTTCTATAGAAAAATAATCGAAAGAAATATTTTTCTATAGAAAACATTCAATAGAATTATTTTTCTATTGAAAAAATTCGATAGAAGTATTTTTCTGTACAAAAAAAATCGATAGAAATATTTTCTATACAAAAAATTTGATAGAAATATTTTTCTGAAAAACAAAATCGATCGAAATTGTTAAAAATTTCTCTTAAAAATAAGAAATTTTTTAAAAATTTCTTGTCAAATTAAAAATTTTTTTTAATTTTCCTATAAAAATAACAAATTTTGTAAAAATTTCGTATAAAACTAATATTTCTTTTTTTAAATTTTGCATAAAACTAAGAAAATTTGGAAAAGTTTTCTATAAAATTAAAAAGCTTTTAAAAAATTTCCTATAGAAATAGGAAATTTTTCTATAGAAATTCGAAATAATAATTTTTCATAGAAAAAATTCAAAAGAAATATTTTTCTATATAAAAAATTAGAAAGAAATAAATTTCTATAGAAAAAAATTCGAAAGAAATATTTTCTATAGAAAAGAATTAGATAAAAAAATATTTTTCTATAGAAAAAATTTGATAGAAATATTTTTCATAGAAAAAAATTCTAAAGATATATTTTTTTTTTGGAAAAAAATTTCGAAAGAATTTTTTTTCTATAGATAAAAATTCGAAAGAAATATTTTTCTATAGAAAAAAAAACCGAAAGAAATATTTTTCTATAGAAAAAAATTCGAAAGAAATATTTTTCTAAAGAAAAAAAGAAATATAAGAAATATTTTTCTATAAAAAAAAATTCGAAAGAAATATTTTTCTATACAAAAAAATTCAAAAGAAATATTTTTCTATAGAAAAAAATCGAAAGAAATATTTTTCTATAGAAAAAAATCCTATAAAAATAGAAAACTTTTAAAAAATTTTCTATAAAAATAGAAAATTTTTTAAAAATTTCCTATGAAAAAAAAAAATGTCAAAAATTTCCTACCAAAATGAAATTTTTTTTAAATTTTCCTTTAAAAAAAGTTTTGTACAAATTTGGTATAAAAATTTTAAAAAATTTTGTATAAAACTAATAAAATTTTTAAAAATTTCTGGTAACAAAAAGAACATTTTTAAAAATTTCCTATAAAAAAAAAGAAATTTTGTAAAAATTTTGTATAAAAATAAGAAATTTTGTATAAAACTAACTAAAAATTTCCTATTAAAATAAGAAGATTTTTAAAAATTTCCGAACAAAATGAGAAGATTTTTAAAAATTTTATATAAAAATTAGAAAATTTTTAAAAATTTACAATAAAAATAAGAAATTTTAAAAAAGTTTTCTATAAAAATAAGAAATTTTTGAGTAATTTCATATGAAAAATAAAAATTTTTCAAAATTTTCTATAAAAATAAAAAACTTTTAAAAAATTTCCTATAAAAAATAGAAAATTTTTAAAAAATTTCCTATAAAAATAGAACATTTTTGAAAAATTTCCTATAAAAATAGAAAAATTTTGAAAAATTTCCTATAAAAATAGAAAGTTTTTGAAAAATTTCCTATAAAAATAGAATATTTTTGAAAAATTTCCTATAAAAATAGAAAATTTTTGAAAAATTTCCTATATAAATAGAAAATTTTTGAAAAATTTCCTATAAAAATAGTAAATTCTTAAAAAATTTCCTTTAAAAATAGTAAATTTTTGAAAAATTTCCTATAAAAATAGTAAATTTTTGAAAAATTTCCTATAAAAATAGTAAATTTTTGAAAAATTTCCTATAAAAATAGTAAATTTTTGAAAAATTTCCTATAAAAATAGTAAATTTTTGAAAAATTTCCTATAAAAATAGTAAGTTTTTGAAAAATTTCCTATAAAAATAGTAAATTTTTTAAAAATTTCCTATAAAAATAGAAAATTTTTGAAAAATTTTCTATAAAAATAAAAAATGTTTGAAAAATTTCCTATATAAATACAAAAATTTTGAAAAATTTCCTATAAAAATAGAAAATTTTTGTAAAATTTCCTATAAAAATAGAACATTTTTGAAATCTTTGAAAAATTTCCTATAAAAATAGAAAATTTTTGAAATCTTTGAAAAATTTCCTATAAAAATAGAAAACTTTTGAAATCTTTTAAAAATTTCCTATAAAAATAAAAAAATTTTGAAAAATTTCCTTAAAAATAGAAAATTTTTGAAAAACTTCTTATAAAAATAGAAAATTTTTAAAAATTTCCTGTAAAAATAGAAAATTTTTGAAAAATTTCCTATAAAAATAGAAAATTTTTGAAAAATTTCCTATAAAAATAGAAAATTTTTGAAAAATTTCCTATAAAAATAGAAAATTTTTGAAAAATTTCCTATAAAAATAGAAAATTTTTGAAAAATTTCCTATAAAAATAGAAAATTTTTGAAAAATTTCCTATAAAAATAGAAAATTTTTGAAAAATTTCCTATAAAAATAGAAAATTTTTGAAAATTTTCCTATAAAAATAGAAAATTTTTGAAAAATTTCCTATAAAAATAGAAAATTTTTGAAAAATTTCCTATAAAAATAAAAAATTTTTGAAAAATTTCCTATAAAAATAGAAAATTTTTGAAAAATTTCCTATAAAAATAGAAAATTTTTGAAAAATTTCCTATAAAAATAGAAAATTTTTGAAAAATTTCCTATAAAAATAGAAAATTTTTGAAAAATTTCCTATAAAAATAGAAAATTTTTGAAAAATTTCCTATAAAAATAGAAAATTTTTGAAAAATTTCCTATAAAAATAGAAAATTTTTGAAAAATTTCCTATAAAAATAGAAAATTTTTGAAAAATTTCCTATAAAAATAGAAAATTTTTGAAAAATTTCCTATAAAAATAGAAAATTTTTGAAAAATTTCCTATAAAAATACAAAATTTTTGAAAAATTTCCAATAAAAATAGAAAATTTTTGAAAAATTTCCTATAAAAATAGAAAATTTTTGAAAAATTTCCTATAAAAATAGAAAATTTTTGAAAAATTTCCTATAAAAATAGAAAATTTTTGAAAAATTTCCTATAAAAATAGAAAATTTTTGAAAAATTTCCTATAAAAATAGAAAATTTTTGAAAAATTTCCTATAAAAATAGAAAATTTTTGAAAAATTTCCTATAAAAATAGAAAATTTTTGAAAAATTTCCTATAAAAATAGAAAATTTTTGAAAAATTTCCTATAAAAATAGAAAATTTTTGAAAAATTTCCTATAAAAATAGAAAATTTTTGAAAAATTTCCTATAAAAATAGAAAATTTTTGAAAAATTTCCTATAAAAATAGAAAATTTTTGAAAAATTTCCTATAAAAATAGAAAATTTTTGAAAAATTTCCTATAAAAATAGAAAATTTTTGAAAAATTTCCTATAAAAATAGAAAATTTTTGAAAAATTTCCTATAAAAATAGAAAATTTTTGAAAAATTTCCTATAAAAATAGAAAATTTTTGAAAAATTTCCTATAAAAATAGAAAATTTTTGAAAAATTTCCTATAAAAATAGAAAATTTTTAAAAAATTTCCTATAAAAATAGAAAATTTTTAAAAAATTTCCTATAAAAATAGAAAATTTTTAAAAATTTCCTGTAAAAATAGAAAATTTTTGACAAAATTTTCTATAAAAATATAAAATTTTTGAAAAATTTCCTATCAAATTGAAAATTTTTGAAAAATTTTCTATAAAAATAGAAAATTTTTGAAAAATTTCCTATAAAAATAGAAAATTTTTGAAAAATTTCCTATAAAAATAGAAAATTTTTGAAAAATTTCCTATAAAAATAGAAAATTTTTGAAAAATATCCTATAAAAATAGAAAATTTTTGAAAAATTTCCTATAAAAATAGAAAATTTTTAAAAATTTCCTGTAAAAATAGAAAATTTTTGACAAAATTTTCTATAAAAATATAAAATTTTTGAAAAATTTCCTATCAAATTGAAAATTTTTGAAAAATTTTCTATAAAAATAGAAAATTTTTGAAAAATTTATTATAAAAAATAGAAAATTTTTGAAGTATTATCTACAAAAATAGAAATTTTTTGAAAAATTTCCTATAAAAGATATCATATGATATACAATTTTTGTAAATTTTTTTTATTCACCTTAAAGTGAAATCGTGTTATAAAAGGGGGACCTGTTCATCAAATACGTCATAATTTTTTCTCCGACTTGTTAAAACTCACTTTGTTTGCATAAAGAAAAGCTAAATTGAAAAATTGACACATCGTAAAACGCGTACAATTGATGTTAAATTTACAAAAAGTTATTGAAAATCAATATTTATCTACATTTGCCATAATTTAATTTTGTTCGTTTCAAATTTTTATGTCTAGAAAAAGTTTCCAAAAAAATATTCTATACTTTAGATTTTAAGTCTGTTAAACAAAAATATACTGATACTAGTATATACAAATTTATTTTACAGCACTTAAATCTGAATAGAAAATGTTTTGGTTAGAGTCAAAACACCACTAACCCGATTGACAGGTGAAAAGTAATACAGATTTAATAAAAAAAATTTAATTTAACTTAAATATGAAAGTATTTAATTTCCTAAAGATATTATTTTACCTTAAATTTTTTCTATCATTGATACCGCACATAGAGTACCTGGTGTAGTTTAAACTAAAAACTAGAAATACAATTTTACAATTCATTCAATATTACCTTATATTGTGTATTCAAACCTAAAAAAAATATTTATACCAACTCAAAAATTGTTGAACAAAATTGGAATAAAACCATAAAATACTTCAAAGCCATATTTCTCAAGAACTTTTAGTTAAGGTTTCACTTTTGTACGCAAGTATTTATTGTTTGTTCCTAAAACAATTTAAAGTGTTTATTTGAAAAGGTTTTTACTTATAAAGCTTGTCCATGAAAAATATGTTACATATTTAAAACTTTAAAAAAGTTTTGAGAAATATAAATATAAACTTTTTTATACCCACAATCAAAAATTATGGGGGGCATATTGAGATTGTCATTCCGTTTGTAATTTCGTTAATATTGGCTCAAAAACCAAAAGGGATACATATTCCGAAACCATATGTAATTTTAAGACAATTGAGCTACGTCCGTCTGGCTGTTGAAAGCACGATAACTCCTAAACGGAAAAAGCTAAGTCATTGAAACTTGGCAAACCCCATTCTTCATTTCTGGGAAATTTTTTCTATACAAAAAATTTTTTATCGAAAATATTTCTATAGAAAAAATTTATTATCGAAAATTTTTCTATAGAAAAATTTTTTTATGGAAAATTTTTGTATAGAAAAATTTTTTTATCGAAATTTTTTTTATCGAAAATTTTTCTATAGAAAAATTTTTTTACCGAAAATTTTTTTATCGAAAAGTTTTCTATAGAAAAATTTTTTTATAGAAAATTTTTCTATAGAAAAATTTTTTTATAGAAAATTTTTCTATAGAAAAATTTTTTTATAGAAAATTTTTCTATAGAAAAATTTTTTATCGAAAATTTTTCTATAGAAAAATTTTTTTATCGAAAATTTTTCTATAGAAAAATTTTTTTATCGAAAATTTTTTTATCGAAAAGTTTTCTATAGAAAAATTTTTTTATAGAAAATTTTTCTATAGAAAAATTTTTTTATAGAAAATTTTTCTATAGAAAAATTTTTTTATAGAAAATTTTTCTATAGAAAATTTTTTTTATAGAAAATTTTCTTTATAGAAAAATTTTCTATGAAAAAATTTTTCTATAGAAAAATTTTTTTATAGAAAATTTTTTTATAGAAAATTTTTCTATAGAAAAATTTTTTTATAGAAAATTTTTCTATAGAAAAATTTTTTTATAGAAAATTTTTCTATAGAAAAATTTTTCTATAGAAAATTTTTTTTATAGAAAATTTTTCTATAGAAAAATTTTTTTATAGAAAATTTTTCTATAGAAAAATTTTTTTATAGAAAATTTTTCTATAGAAAAATTTTTTTATAGAAAATTTTTCTATAGAAAAAATTTTTTATAGAAAATTTTTCTATAGAAAAAAATTTTTTATCGAAAATTTTTCTATAGAAAAATTTTTTATCGAAAATTTTTCTATAGAAAAATTTTTTATCGAAAATTTTTCTATAGAAAATTTTTTTATCGAAAATATTTCTATAGAAAAAATTTTTTATCGAAAATATTTCTATAGAAAAAATTTTTTATCGAAAATTTTTCTATAGAAAAATTTTTTTTATCGAAAATTTTTCTATAGAAAAATTTTTTTATAGAAAATTTTTCTATAGAAAAAATTTTTTATCGAAAATTTTTCTATAGAAAAAATTTTTTATCGAAAATTTTTCTATAGAAAAAATTTTTTATCGAAAATTTTTCTATAGAAAAAATTTTTTATCGAAAATTTTTCTATAGAAAAAATTTTTTATCGAAAATTTTTCTATAGAAAAAATTTTTTATCGAAAATTTTTCTATAGAAAAAATTTTTTATCGAAAATTTTTCTATAGAAAAAATTTTTTATCGAAAATTTTTCTATAGAAAAATTTTTTTATCGAAAATTTTTCTATAGAAAAATTTTTTTATCGAAAATTATTCTATGGAAAATTTGTTTTTATAAAAAATTTTTTTATAGAAAAATTTTTTTATCGAAAATTTTTCTATAGAAAAATATGTTTATCGAGCATTTTTTTATGTTATGTTCGAGATTATATATCTTTGTTCTCTCGAACCGTTTATTTTGTTGCTATAAAATGGATTTTTATATTATTTCTTTATTTTTGTATTTTCTTTTACAAAGCGGCACCAACTGACTTTGTTAACATCAAAATCAGAACTGAATGCTTTTAATATTCATTTTCACGAGTTTCATTTATGATCGTGATATTTACGAAAATTACAAAAAGTCTTCGGCTTCTGGTGGTATGGGCTGCCTACGCCTGCTCATAATGGTAACTTAGTAAAAATGGTTTTGCAAGTTTTAATATTGCATTTTCGAAATATAGTAGCGAAAGCCTTAACAAGTTGCAACCGAACTTAGTTCCCTTATAACTTTTAGTTTTATTTATTCAATTACTTTCTTAAACATCAAAAAAGTATTCTAAAAATTTCCTTAACTCTTTCCATGTTTATCTAAAATTTGTCAAAGACTTTCATACTTATATTCGTCATTTTAAGGCTCAAGCGTCTTTTTATCCCCTTTTTATTAAAACGCAAAATTTATATTCATCTTCTAGATAGAATTTGCTGAAAACGTAGCTGGAAATATTGCAAACCTCAGCTGTTATTATGAATTATGCAAATTATGTTTGTACTTTTACGATTTTGGTTTATTTTTTTGCATACAATGAAAATTATCAAATTTATATGCAAAGTAGTAAATTTGAGCAAAAAATTTGGATTCATAAAAAAAAATTTAATAACTTGCAGTAATTGTTAAAAACTGTGAATTCAATATTTTAATTAAAAAAAAAAGTAAGAGTATTATATTCGGCTTTGCCGAATCTTATATACCCACCATCAAGTTGTTTAGCTTAGCTTAACAGTAAGTAAGGATAACCATGTTGAAAGTAATACGACAGGTCCATATATGTTGTTAGGAGTTGCTAAGCATCTACCGTCTTTAAACTCTGGGCTTGGATTGATGGCTATCTAATTTACTTAGTACAATCTTAATATACGGAATGTACCTCCAAATAAGGACTATGGCCAAATGTTGACCGATTGTAACAAAGTGTGTTGGTAAAGTGTTTTTTATATGGAAGCTATAGTCAAATATGGACCGATCCGGTCTCTGATTCTAAATTAAGTCGTCATAGCTATTACAATTGTATTCAATTTATCAGCTTTAATGTGTTTCCCTGGGCGGGGTTATATGGGAGCCCTAACTAGATATGAAGCGCTTTCATCCATTTTCAATACAGAACTTTTTCAAGATATCCAAAATACTTCTGTACATTTTTTCCCCTCTAGCTCCTTTCGTTAAGGGGCAATTGCGCTTCTATCTGACGGACAGACGGACATAAACTCCCTTTTCTTTTCGCATTTTTATGTTTTTTATATAGGAGCTATGGTCAAATGGTGACCGATTGCGACAAAATTTTACGCACTGGCTGGCATTAACATAAGACTTCCTTGTGCTAAATTTAGTGGCCAAAGCCATTACAGTTTAGCATTAATTGGCATTAAAGTGTATTTTAGGTGGAATTTAGGCTGTTATCGTAAGTTTTTTGTATAGGAGCTATGGTTAAATGTGAACCGATTTCGATGACATTTCATGTGCTGCCTAGAGCTTATGTAAAACTTCTATATACCAAATTTTATCATCATAGCTATTATAAATTGTCATTTATTAGCAAATAAGCGTTTAGCCTAGACGAGGTTATACGGGAGCTATGGTCAAATGTGAAGCGATTTTGCCCAATTTCAAAACAAAAATTCTTCAAGAAATAAAGAATATTTATACCAAATTTCAGAGACCTATATTCTTTCGTTAAGGTTTTATCGTGCAGACAACGGACGGACCGACAGACAGACAGACTAAGATATAGACTAAGACATAGACTAAGACATAGACTAAGACATAGACTAAGACATAGACTAAGACATAGACTAAGACATAGACTAAGGCATAGACTAAGACATAGACTAAGACATAGACTAAGACATAGACTAAGACATAGACTAAGACATAGACTAAGACATAGAATAAAACATAGACTAAGACATAGACTAAGACATAGACTAAGACATAGGCTAAGACATAGACTAAGACATAGACTAAGACATAGACTAAGACATAGACTAAGACATAGACTAAGACATAGACTAAGACATAGACTAAGACATAGACTAAGACATAGACTAAGACATAGACTAAGCCATAGACTAAGACATAGACTAAGACATAGACTAAGACATAGACTAAGACATAGTCTAAGACATAGACTAAGACATAGACTAAGACATAGACTAAGACATAGACTAAGACATAGACTAAGACATAGACTAAGACATAGACTAAGCCATAGACTAAGACATAGACTAAGACATAGACTAAGACATAGACTAAGACATAGACTAAGACATAGACTAAGACATAGACTAAGACATAGACTAAGACATAGACTAAGACATAGACTAAGACATAGACTAAGACATAGACTAAGACATAGACTAAGACATAGACTAAGACATAGACAGACAGCCAGCCAGACAGACAGACAGACAGACAGACAGACAGACAGAAAAACAGAGAAACAGACAGACAGACTAAGACATAGACTAAGACATAGACTAAGACAAAGACTAAGACATAGACTAAGACATAGACTAAGACATAGACTAAGACATAGACTAAGACATAGACTAAGACATAGACTAAGACATAGACTAAGACATAGAATAAGACATAGACTAAGACATAGACTAAGACATAGACTAAGACATAGACTAAGACATAGACTAAGACATAGACTAAGACATAGACTAAGACATAGACTAAGACATAGACTAAGACATAGACTAAGACATAGACTAAGACATAGACTAAGACATAGACTAAGACATAGACTAAGACATAGACTAAGACATAGACTAAGACATAGACTAAGACATAGACTAAGACATAGACTAAGACATAGACTAAGACATAGTCTAAGACATAGACTAAGACATAGACTAAGACATAGACTAAGACATAGACTAAGACATAGACTAAGACATAGATTATGACAAAGACAGACAGACAGACATCGCTCCATCACCTTAGAATTTCATAAGGATTTAGAATATGATCAACTATGTACCGATACCGAAAATATCCACCAGGTAAAAACCTTTTATGTTGCCATATTGCAAATAGCGAAATGGTTAAATCGCCAAAACTAAAAGACTTTTTGCCTGATGTTTATCTTACCTCAGTTTATTTTTTAAATGAAAAGTACATTTACTTTTTTACTTTAAAAGGCCATACCGACGCAAACAGAGAAATACCCACTAAAGAAGGATATAGAATAAATAAAACAATGAAACACAAAAAGTCCATTAGAAAAAAAAAACTGAAAATAGTCACATACTAAATAACGAATTTTTTATTAGAGCAACGAAATACAAAAAAATTACTAAAACAGAAATGAAGTGAAGCATACGCTAGAATGTAAACATGCGAAAAAACATTTTAACAGAAGATACTTCCTATAGAAAAAAATAACGATATACAATATATCTAACAAAAGGTGAGTTAGAGGAAGTACTACATGCAACAACAAATATCCATCATGAATTACAAACACAGAGAAACCTTAGGGGGACGAAAATACAAAACGGCACAAACACACACACATTAAGACAAACTATAACTACCCGTGCATGTAATGAAGCAGAGTTTAAATCGTATCTCAAAAAACTGTTTGAGGTTATGTTTTAGAATGTTTTTAAAATAAAAAGTCTAAAAGAAATTGTATTCTAAATAAATAAATGATTAAACAAATTACTGGAATACCCAAATAGGAGCACCTACATTTTTAGTCAATAGACTAAGACGTAGACTAAGACATAGACTAAGACATAGACTAAGACATAGACTAAGACATAGACTAAGACATAGACTAAGACATAGACTAAGACATAGACTAAGACATAGACTAAGACATAGACTAAGACATAGACTAAAACATAGACTAAGACATAGACTAAGACAAAGACTAAGACATAGACTAAGACATAGACTAAGACATAGACTAAGACATAGACTAAGACATAGACTAAGACATAGACTAAGACATAGACTAAGACATAGACTAAGACATAGACTAAGACATAGACTAAGACATAGACTAAGACATAGACTAAGACATAGACTAAGACATAGACTAAGACATAGACTAAGACATAGACTAAGACATAGACTAAGACATAGACTAAGACATAGACTAAGACATAGACTAAAACATAGACTAAGACATAGACTAAGACAAAGACTAAGACATAGACTAAGACATAGACTAAGACATAGACTAAGACATAGACTAAGACATAGACTAAGACATAGACTAAGACATAGACTAAGACATAGACTAAAACATAGACTAAGACATAGACTAAGACATAGACTAAGACATAGACTAAGACATAGACTAAGACATAGACTAAGACATAGACTAAGACATAGACTAAGACATAGACTAAGACATAGACTAAGACATAGACTAAGACATAGACTAAGACATAGACTAAGACATAGACTAAGACATAGACTAAGACATAGACTAAGACATAGACTAAGACATAGACTAAGACATAGACTAAGACATAGACTAAGACATAGACTAAGACATAGACTAAAACATAGACTAAGACATAGACTAAGACAAAGACTAAGACATAGACTAAGACATAGACTAAGACATAGACTAAGACATAGACTAAGACATAGACTAAGACATAGACTAAGACATAGACTAAGACATAGACTAAGACATAGACTAAGACATAGACTAAGACATAGACTAAGACATAGACTAAGACATAGACTAAGGCATAGACTAAGACATAGACTAAGACATAGACTAAGACATAGACTAAGACATAGACTAAGACATAGACTAAGACATAGACTAAGACATAGACTAAGACATATACTAAGACATAGACTAAGACATAGACTAAGACATAGACTAAGATATAGACTAAGACATAGACTAAGACATAGACTAAGACATAGACTAAGACATAGACTAAGACATAGACTAAGACATAGACTAAGACATAGACTAAGACATAGACTAAGACATAGACTAAGACGTAGACTAAGACATAGACTAAGACATAGACTAAGACATAGACTAAGACATAGACTAAGACATATACTAAGACATAGACTAAGACAAAGACTAAGACATAGACTAAGACATAGACTAAGACATAGACTAAGACATAGACTAAGACATAGACTAAGACATAGAATAAGACATAGACTAAGACATAGACTAAGACATAGACTAAGACATAGACTAAGACATAGACTAAAACATAGACTAAGACATAGACTAAGACAAAGACTAAGACATAGACTAAGACATAGACTAAGACATAGACTAAGACATAGACTAAGACATAGACTAAGACATAGACTAAGACATAGACTAAGACATAGACTAAGACATAGACTAAGACATATACTAAGACATAGACTAAGACATAGACTAAGACATAGACTAAGATATAGACTAAGACATAGACTAAGACATAGACTAAGACATAGACTAAGACATAGACTAAGACATAGACTAAGACATAGACTAAGACATAGACTAAGACTTAGACTAAGACATAGACTAAGACATAGACTAAGACATAGACTAAGACATAGACTAAGACATAGACTAAGACGTAGACTAAGACATAGACTAAGACATAGACTAAGACATAGACTAAGACATAGACTAAGATGGAAACTAAGACATAGACTAAGATATATAATGAAAGATGTTGCACTTCCATACAATGATTTTTCTAATGGTCGTTTTGAAAAGTCCCGAAAAAAAGTCACCGAAAATTTTAAAATTCTGACCTTTGGCCCCGGAGATATAAATATTTTTTAACTTTTGCAAACATTCTCGAATGCTTAATCGTTTTTGAAGACGATTTTAATGTTTTTAAACTTATCTATATTTGTTTTTAACATCATTACGAAAGTAGATATTTTACTTTAACCGTTCAGGTGATTTAAATTAATATCGTAAAATATCATAATTAATATTTACACACACATGAAACTCTTTAATATCTTTTAATCACAGGGTGGTTATGTTATGCAAATTTACTTTAATATTCACAGAAGTATCTCCCTTTTATACTAACACATAAAATGTTATGAGCTTTACACATTGTATACATATGTATGTATGTGTTTGAAAAAGGAAGGTCCCAGCATCTCTATCTGGATGGTCCCAAATCAACCCAACTAATGTCTCTACCTTCAATGACAAGCAAATTTGGTTTTAAAATAACAAGTCACTTTACTATTTATGGAGATGGTGTTCTAGTTTCGAAACTTCTGGGAAAATATGCAGAGTCATATCTCGGGTACACACACTGTCAGTCATACTTATGAATACATTTAAGGTTTCGTCCTCAAACACGTTAGAAAAATAGAACAAACTCAATGAGTTGGCAAAAATAATAAATATAAATATCAATTCTGCAGGCACATGTGCTAAGCGGCATAATCAAAATGGCAATAAATCATACTACAGTTATGCTGCGACTAAGGATATGACTGAGACAGTATACGGAAATATTTAAATTTATTTACTTTACACAAAATTGTGTAGTACCAAGACAATCTGATTTGAATAAACATATGCTTTATTTTGAAAAAAGTAATAAAGGAAAGAGACCATTCATAAATACATAAATACATAAAATTGGTTGTAGCCGTGAAATGGCACAAAAAAGTTATTATCTTCCATTTCTTAAGCAAATAAATGTTTCCTTGTTTAAACTGTAAATAGAGTAAGCAAAAAACTCTTTCGGAGTCATAAATATCAAATTATTCCCAAATTATTAAAAAAATATGGGCTACCCTAATATCAAATATTAGAAACGTGTTAGTTTTTAAAATCACAAATGTTTTTTGTGTAAATTTTGAATATTCACATACTTTTTAAAAGCTTCTCATATACTTATGCTATAAGTCTTAATGAAAGCTTTTAAAATGTAGCAAATGCTTTTGTAATACCTCTGTGTAATTAAGATTTAAAGACAATTTTCCTTATCTGAAAAATGATTGATGTTTATGTGATGACAACTTAAGATTTATCAGTTTTAAAACTCAAACATAAATCAAAAATTATTTAAGAACAATGGGAAAGTTATAATTACTTTTATAAAGTGAATTTATTAAGAAACTATTTATTTGCTTTAATATATTTTCATAGTCTAGTCATAGTCTAGTCATAGTCTAGTCATAGTCTAGTCATAGTCTAGTCATAGTCTAGTCATAGTCTAGTCATAGTCTAGTCATAGTCTAGTCATAGTCTAGTCATAGTCTAGTCATAGTCTAGTCATAGTCTAGTCATAGTCTAGTCATAGTCTAGTCATAGTCTAGTCATAGTCTAGTCATAGTCTAGTCATAGTCTACTCATAGTCTAGTCATAGTCTAGTCATAGTCTAGTCATAGTCTAGTCATAGTCTAGTCATAGTCTAGTCATAGTCTAGTCATAGTCTAGTCATAGTCTAGTCATAGTCTAGTCATAGTCTAGTCATAGTCTAGTCATAGTCTAGTCATAGTCTAGTCATAGTCTAGTCATAGTCTAGTCATAGTCTAGTCATAGTCTAGTCATAGTCTAGTCATAGTCTAGTCATAGTCTAGTCATAGTCTAGTCATAGTCTAGTCATAGTCTAGTCATAGTCTAGTCATAGTCTAGTCATAGTCTAGTCATAGTCTAGTCATAGTCTAGTCATAGTCTAGTCATAGTCTAGTCATAGTCTAGTCATAGTCTAGTCATAGTCTAGTCATAGTCTAGTCATAGTCTAGTCATAGTCTAGTCATAGTCTAGTCATAGTCTAGTCATAGTCTAGTCATAGTCTAGTCATAGTCTAGTCATAGTCTAGTCATAGTCTAGTCATAGTCTAGTCATAGTCTAGTCATAGTCTAGTCATAGTCTAGTCATAGTCTAGTCATAGTCTAGTCATAGTCTAGTCATAGTCTAGTCATAGTCTAGTCATAGTCTAGTCATAGTCTAGTCATAGTCTAGTCATAGTCTAGTCATAGTCTAGTCATAGTCTAGTCATAGTCTAGTCATAGTCTAGTCATAGTCTAGTCATAGTCTAGTCATAGTCTAGTCATAGTCTAGTCATAGTCTAGTCATAGTCTAGTCATAGTCTAGTCATAGTCTAGTCATAGTCTAGTCATAGTCTAGTCATAGTCTAGTCATAGTCTAGTCATAGTCTAGTCATAGTCTAGTCATAGTCTAGTCATAGTCTAGTCATAGTCTAGTCATAGTCTAGTCATAGTCTAGTCATAGTCTAGTCATAGTCTAGTCATAGTCTAGTCATAGTCTAGTCATAGTCTAGTCATAGTCTAGTCATAGTCTAGTCATAGTCTAGTCATAGTCTAGTCATAGTCTAGTCATAGTCTAGTCATAGTCTAGTCATAGTCTAGTCATAGTCTAGTCATAGTCTAGTCATAGTCTAGTCATAGTCTAGTCATAGTCTAGTCATAGTCTAGTCATAGTCTAGTCATAGTCTAGTCATAGTCTAGTCATAGTCTAGTCATAGTCTAGTCATAGTCTAGTCATAGTCTAGTCATAGTCTAGTCATAGTCTAGTCATAGTCTAGTCATAGTCTAGTCATAGTCTAGTCATAGTCTAGTCATAGTCTAGTCATAGTCTAGTCATAGTCTAGTCATAGTCTAGTCATAGTCTAGTCATAGTCTAGTCATAGTCTAGTCATAGTCTAGTCATAGTCTAGTCATAGTCTAGTCATAGTCTAGTCATAGTCTAGTCATAGTCTAGTCATAGTCTAGTCATAGTCTAGTCATAGTCTAGTCATAGTCTAGTCATAGTCTAGTCATAGTCTAGTCATAGTCTAGTCATAGTCTAGTCATAGTCTAGTCATAGTCTAGTCATAGTCTAGTCATAGTCTAGTCATAGTCTAGTCATAGTCTAGTCATAGTCTAGTCATAGTCTAGTCATAGTCTAGTCATAGTCTAGTCATAGTCTAGTTATATCTTTCAAATTTTTCTTATTTTTTGTTTAATTCTAAATGACCTAATAATTATCTTTGTATTCTTGTTGTAATTAAATGTCTTTCGGCTATTTCAAGTTTTTGGTACCTTTGTATCCATTGAGTTTTTTGGAAATGCAGATTGTTTGAAATTTCTTAGTTCCTTCTTTTTTGTTGCCCTTCTCGCCTTTGAGAGGGATTCATTAATGTAAATTTTGCTGATTTTGCCTGCCTTTATTAAATTTACTTTATTCAAAAAAAAAAAAAAAAAAAAAGACTAGTGAACCCATAAAAAGGATATTTCTGTTTTCTTTGGTTTTGGTTTGTAATAGACATTAAGAAAGGGACGAACTCTAACTCACAGCAAGAGTAAAAATTAAGAAAAAAAAAAAATATTGTTTAAGGACATAGTTGACATTAATATAGCTCGTAACTAAATATGTAATAACCTTAAAGACAAACAACTTTAAAGGGCATGAAGGGGAAATGACTTTTATAGAATTAAAATAAAACAAAAAGCTTAAAATAAATTATGATATTTTTTTATATTCTTTCCTAAATACATTAGGAGCTGAAGGCAATATTAGGGCAAATAATGATTAGGAAATTTTAAAGGAACAAAATAGAATACTCTCAAAAGATTTAATATTATATAATGTTGCGTAATGAAATGAAGGGGTTGTATTTTCGATTATATTTCTGTATTCTATGATATGGTTACATAATAATATATTCAAATTAATACGAGCTCCAAGCAAAGGGAACTGTTAAATAGCTTTAGTGAAATTAAGCTTTAATGTGAATATAATATATAATCACAATCAGTAGATGGAGGATTTATTGTCATGACTGAAGTGTTTATAGTTTAAAAATTTTTCAATAATTAACAAACTAAATCATCAAAGACATTTAGCTCTACATAAAAAAAAAACTTAAAACATCAAGATAAATTAGCTTTAAAAACATGATATGTTGTACATACATCAAACTTTTATTACTTCTTACTTAATACTTAACAACCTATAGCCTACAGTCATATTTCACATGTTTAGTCTTATCTTCCACTTAGATTTTTCTAAGGAAAACAAACTCATAATCTATAAACTTTTAATTAAAGCCATTAATTTTACACGTGTATAAACGCCTGTCATTAGTCGAAACAACGTGAAGTAATAATATTTTTTTAACTAAATATAGAATTACACATTTTTACCAGAAAACCAACATGATTTTTTTTTTTAATTATTTTTACAAAGGGAATGTGTTTAATTAAATAAAAATTGTATGGCAAAAACAAACATAATAAGAATAACAATCAAGCACAGTGGTTTGGATGAATTGCGAGATGGAAATTATAGTCAGATATATAATAAGAATTCAATTTTCATGCAATCCACAATTTTATATAAGTCGAATTTTAAATTTCAATAAAGCATCGCGTATACTCAATATTTAATGCCATTAAGATAAATATAAATAACTCATACGTATAGACAGCAAAAAAAATTCAAAGATTTCAAATTTCAAAATTTTACTAATTTTATAGGAAATTTCTCAAAAATTTACTATTTTTTATGAAAAAATTTTCCAAGAAATTTTCTATTTAAAATGGAAATTTGGAAATTTTGAAAAATTTACTATTTTCAAAGAAAATTTTTCAAAAATTTACAATTTTTATAGAAAATTCTTCAAAAATTGACTATTTTTCTAAAAAATTTTAAAAAACTTTACTATTTTAAAAGGAAATTTTTGAAAACTTTACTATTTTAAAAGGAGTTTTTCAAAAATTTACTATTTTTATAGGACATTTTTCAAAAATTTACTATTTTTATAGGAAATTTTTCAAAAATTTCCTTTTTTATAGGAAATTTTTCAAAAATTTTCTTTTTTAGTAGGAAATTTTTCAAAATTTACTGTTTTTATAGAAAATTTCTTAAAAATTTACTATTTTTACAGGAAAATTTTTAAAAATTTACTATTTTTATAGGAAATTTTTAAAAAATTTACTATTTTTATAGGAAATTTTTCAAAAATTTACTATTTTTATGGGAAATTTTTCAAAAATTTACTTTTTTATAGGAAATTTTTCAAAAATTTACAATTTTTATAGGAAACTTTTTCTAACGGAAATTTTTTAAAAATTTATTATTTTTTAAAGAAATTTTTCAAAAATTTACTATTTTTATAGGAAATTTTTCAAAAATTTACTATTTTAATATGACATTTTTCAAAAATTTCTTATTTTTATAGGAATTTTTTTAAAAATTTACCATGTTTATAGGAAATTTTTTAAAAAATTACCATTTTTATAGGAAACTTTTCAAAAATTTCCTAGTTTTATTGAAAATTTTTAAAAATTTCCTATTTTTATAGGAAATTTTTCAAAAATTTATTTATTTTAAAGGAAATTTTTCAAAAATTTATTTTTTTATAGGAAATTTTTCAAAAATTTATTTTTTTTATAGGAAATTTTTCAAAAATTTACTATTTTTTAAAGGAAATTTTTCAAAAATTAAAGGAAATTTTTCTAAAATTTCATATTTTTATAGGAAATTTGTCAAAAATTTCATATTTTGATAGGAAATTTTTCAAAAATTTCTTATTTTTATAGGAAATTTTTCAAAAATTTCTGATTTTTATAGGAAATTTTTCAAAAATGTTCTTACTTTTATAGAAAATTTTTCAAAAACTTCCTGTTTTTATAGGAAATTTTTTAAAAATTTCCTATTTTTATTCGAAATTTTTTAAAAATTTACCATTTTATAGGAAATTTGTCAAAAATTGACTATTTTTTAAAGGAAATTTTTCAAAAATTTACTATTTTTTAAAGGAAATTTTGCAAAAATTTCATATTTTTATTGGAAATTTTTCAAAAGTTTCATATTTTTATAGGAAATTTTTCAAAAATTTCATATTTTTATACGAAATTTTTCAAAAATTTCATATTTTTATATGAAATTTTTCAAAAATTTCCTATTTTTATCGGAAATTTTTCAAAAATGTCCTATTTTTTTATAATTTTTTCAACAATTTCTTGTTTTTGTAGGGAATTTTTCAAAAGTTTCTTATTTTTATTAGAAATTTTTTTAAAAATTTCATACTACTGTAGTTCGAGGCCCTATGCTCCACTGGGAGTCAAGGATAATAGAAGAAGTAGGAAATTTAAAAAAAATTTTTTATTTTCAAATGAAAATTTCCAAAGCTTTCATATTTTTATTGAACATTTTTCAAAAATTTACTTTTTATATGAAACTTTTCAAAAATTTCTTATTTTTATTTGAAATTTTCCAAAAATTTATTATTTTATAACAAATTTTAAAAAATTTCGTATTTTAAAAAAAATTTAGTATTATATCAAAAATTTAGTATTATATCAAAGATTTCAAATTTTCTTACTTTTATAGTAATTTAACAAATTTCTTGTTGTTATAGAAAATTTTTCAAAAATTCCATATTTTTCGAAAAAACTTTTTATAAATTTCTTGTTTTCATAAGAAATTTTTCAAAAATTTCCTATTTTTATCGGAAATTTTTCAAAATTTTCTTATTTCTATAGGAAAGTTTTCAAAAATTTCTTAGTTTTTTAGGAAATTTTTAAAAATATCTCATTTTCATAGAAAATTTTTTAAGACAATCTTATTTTCATAAAATTTTCTTAAAAATTTTCTTATTATTAGTAGAAATTCTTATTTCTTTTTGTTGAATATTCAAACTAAATTTGTAAAAATGCCATTTCTTATGAAACAAAAATCATATAAGCAATATTTAGCCAAAAATGGAAAAAGAAATAATAAAAAGAAAAAGTAATATTCCGAAGGATGTGTCACAATAACAATGTCAATGTCTTTTATAATATAAATTGAATCTTTTTACCTGTCTGGTATTTAAGGAGACACAAGTTGATTATTGTTTTACGCAAAAGTGTCTAATTAGGTCAAAAGACTGACATACATACAATTGTTTTAGTCTTAAAGAGGGTGACGACATTTTTGTGAACATTTGACAAAGATGAACAAATATTTAATAAGATACATTTTTGGTTTAGTATCAAATTAAGACATAAAAGAGTTTTTCACTTTTTTCTATTGAATCCTAAAGAGTTAAGCATTTTTTCTCGAGATTAAATGCTTCTAAAGTAAGTAAGTATTTATTGCATCCACCGTAATAAAAATTAAAAAAGTAAAATCTCTAGTTTGCTTAAAACTAAAAACTAAAGTCTACTACTTCGTCCTTGACCTGTATCCGAATATATTTCTTTGACCAAAATAATTAAAATGTCTTTTACAGACATAGATTAAATAAATACATGTCATCTAATTTACTTATGTATTGTCGAACTAAAAGAACAAAAGCTGATTTTAATTCATTTATTTAGATTGACTTAAATTAAGTAGTTTCAGATTTTAATTAATACATTCTCAAAATGTCACCAAAAGCAAAATAAACGAAAAACAATTGATTTTATATCAAAGACCGTAAATAAATCGTATATATCGTATACATAGATAAAAATTTCTTATTTTCATAGGAAATTTTTCAAAAATTTCTTTTTTTTATAAGAAATTTTTCAAAACCTTCTTATTTTTATTGGAAATTTTTGAAAAATTTCTTATTTTTATAGGAAATTTTTCAAAAATTTCTTATTTTTATAGGAAATTTTTCAAAAATTTCTTATTTTTATAGGAAATTTTTCAAAAATTTCTTATTTTTATAGGAAATTTTTCAAAAATTTCTTATTTTTATAGGAAATTTTTCAAAAATTTCTGATTTTTATAGGAAATTTTTCAAAAATTTCTTATTTTTATAGGAAATTTTTCAAAAATTTCTTATTTTTATAGGAAATTTTTCAAAAATTTCTTATTTTTAAAGGAAATTTTTCAAAAATTTCTTATTTTTATAGGAAATTGTTCAAAAATTTCTTATTTTTATAGGAAATTTTTCTAAAATTTCTTATTTTTATAGGAAATTTTTCAAAAATTTCTTATTTTTATAGGAAATTTTTCAAAAATTTCTTATTTTTATAGGAAATTTTTCAAAAATTTCTGATTTTTATAGGAAATTTTTCAAAAATTTCTTATTTTTATAGGAAATTTTTCAAAAATTTCTTATTTTTATAGGAAATTTTTCAAAAATTTCTTATTTTTATAGGAAATTTTTCAAAAATTTCTTATTTTGATAGGAAATTTTTCAAAATTTTCTTATTTTTATAGGAAATTTTTCAAAAATTTCTTATTTTTACAGGAAATTTTTCAAAAATTTCTTATTTTTACAGGAAATTTTTCAAAAATTTCTTATTTTTATAGGAAATTTTTCAAAAATTTCTTATTTTTATAGGAAAATTTTCAAAAATTTCTTATTTGTTGAAGAAATATTTAAAAAATTTCTTATAAAAATAAGAAATTTTTCAAATTTTTTTTTTAATTTTTCAATAATTTCTTATTTTTTTTATTTTGATAGGAAAATTTTCAAAATTTTCTTATTTTTAAAAGAAATTTTTCAAAAATTTTTTATTTTTATAGGAAATTTTTCAAAAATTTCTTATTTTTATAGGAAATTTTTCAAAATCTTCTTATTCTTATAGAAAATTTTCTAAACATATAATAGTTTTATAGGAAATTTTTAAAGATTTTTCTTTTTATAGGAAATTTTTTTAAAGTTTGCTTGCTTTTATAGAAAAATTTTCACAAATTTCATATTTTTATAGGAAATGTTTCGCGAATTTCTTTTCACAAATTAATTATATTTTTCAGAAAAATTTTCAAAAAACTTCTTATTTTTATAGGAAATTTTTCAAAAATTTCTTATTTTGAAAAAAACAAATTTCAAAAATTTCTTATTTTTATAAGAAATTTTTAAAAAATTTCTTATTTTGATAAGAAATTTAAAAAATATTTCTTATTTTGATAAGAAATTTTTTAAAAATTTAAAAAAAGATTCTTAACTTTATAGCAAATTTTTTAAAAATTTCTTGTTTTTATAGGAAATGTTTCACAAATTTCTTAATTTTATAGGAAATTTTTAAAAAACTTTATAATTTTATAGGAAATTTTCAAAAATTTTTAATTTTTTTAACAAAATATTGAAAATTTTCTTATTTTTTAAGAAAATGTTTTAAAAAAAATTTTTTTATTATAGAAAATTTTCAAAAATTTCTTACTTTTTTAAGACATTTTTAAAAATTGAAAAAAAAATCTTATATTTATAGGAAATTTTTAAAAAAGTTCATATGTTTGTAAGAAATTTTTCAAAAAATTCTTATTTATATAGAAAATTTATCAACATTTTTCAAAAATTTCTTATCTCTATATAAATTTTTTCAAAAATTTCTTATTTGCATAGGAAATTTTTCAAAAATTTCTTATTTTTGAAAAAATTTTTAAGAGAGTTCTTATTTTTATAAAAATTTATTAAAAAATTTCTTATTTATATAAGAAATTTTTTAAAAATGTATTATTTTTATAAGAAATTTTTCAAAAATTTATTATTTTTATAAAAAATTTTTCAAATATTTCTTATTTCTTATAAGAAATTTTTCAAAAATGTCTTATTTTTAAAAGAAATTTTTCAAATTTTTTTATTTTAATAACAAATTTTTCAAAAATTTCTTATTTATATAGGAAATTTAAAAAAAATCTTATTTATATAGGAAATTTTCAAAAAATTCCTTATTTTTATAGGAAATTTTTCAAAAATTTATGGTATTTTTGAGAAATTCTGTAAAAAATTTCTTATTTTACATGAAAATTTGAAAAAATTCTTATTTATAACAAAATTTTTCAAAATATTCTTATTTTTATAGGAAAGTTTTAAAAAAATCTTATTTTTTTACGATTTTTTCAACAATTTCTTTAAAAAAATTTTCAAAAATTTATTGTTTCCAAAAGAAATTTTTCAAAATTTTCTGATTTTTTTAAAGAAATTTTTCAAAAATTTTTTATTTCTAACAAAATTTCTTATTTTGATAAAAAAAATTTTTTATTTTTATTGGAGGTTTTTCCAAAAATTCATATTTTTATAGGAAATTTTTAAAAATCTCTTATTTTTATTGGATTTTTTTCAAAAATTTCCAATTTTTATGGAAAAGTTTTTTAAAAATTCATATTTTTCTAGGAAATTTTTCAAAAACTTCTATTTTTACAGGAAATTTTTCATAAATTTTTTATTTTTATAGGAAATTTAAAAAAAAATTCTTTTTTTTATTAAAAATTTTTAAAAATAACTTTTTATTAAAGAATTTTTAAAAAATTTCTCATTTGTATGAGATATTTTTTAAAAAGTTTCTTGTTTTTATAGAAAATTTTAAACAATTTTTTTTTATAGGAAATTTTTCGAAAATTTGTTTTTTATAGGAAATTTTTCGAAAATTTGTTTTTTATAGGAAATTTTTCTAAAATTTCTTTTTGATAGGAAATTTAATATTAATTTGTTTCTAGAAATGGCCAAAGAAAAACATCAACATACCAATATTATCTTTGATCTTGAAGGGGATTTTTTTTCACGTTAAAATAATTTATTTATTTTTTTGAAATATATCATATTGAAATAAATCTTTATTAAAACCAAAAGAGAATAACTTTAATTAAAATTAAAAAAATTCCATCAATTTATGTAACTGAGTCATTGTTTTTCAGTTCATTTTGTAGATATAATTTTTTCGTAGTTTTTTAGGTCAACAGTATTAAATTCGCTTAAATGCTTCCATATAAATTCATACACACATTTCTATGTTTTTTTTCTAACATTTTCAAAATACAAGTAAATTCAAATATAATTCAAACACAGACAGCCAAACATACATATACAATAGAGCGCCTTGCTATAAAATAAATATATATTTTAACAAAATTTAATTTTTTTTTGAAAATTAACAAAAATTTGTTGTTTTTATAGAAAAATTAACAAAAATTTTTTGCTTGATATTTTCATATTTTTATAGAAATATTTTTAAATGTTTCTTATTTTTACAGGAAATTTTTGAAAAACTTCTTATTTTTATAGGAAATTTTTAAAAAATTTCTTATTTTTATAGAAAATTTTTAAAAAATTTCTGTTTTTATAGAAAATTTTTCAAAAATTTCTTATTTTTATAGGAAATCTTTTAAAAATTTCTTATTTTTATAAGAAATTTTCCAAAAATTTCTCTTTTTTATAGGACATTTTTCAAAAATTTCTTATTTTTATAGAAAATTTTTCAAAAATTTAATATTTTTATAGGAAATTTTTCAAAAATGTCTTATTTTTATATGAAATTTTTCAAGCATGTCTTATTTTAATAGGAAATTTTTCTTTAAATTTTTCTTTAAATTCTTTTTATAGGAAATTTTTAAAAAATTTCTTATTTTTATAGGAAATTTTTCAAAATTTTTTTATTTTTATAGGAAATTTTTCAAAAATTTCTTATTTTTATATGAAGTTTTTCAAACATATCTTATTTTAATAGGAAATTTTTCAACAATTTCTTATTTTTATAGGAAATTTTTCAAAACTTTCTTATTTTTATAGGAAATTTTTCAAAAATTTCTTATTTTTATAGAAAAATGTTCAAATGTTTCTTATTTTTATAGGAAATTTTTGAAAAACTTCTTATTTTTATAGGAAATTTTTAAAAAAATTTCTTATTTTTATAAAAAATTTTTCAAAAATTTATTTTTTTAGGAAATTAAAAAAAAAAAATTTTATTTTTACAGGAAATTTTTCAAAAATTTTATATTTTTATAGAAAATTTTTCAAAAATTTCCTATTTTTATTGGAAAATTTTTAAAAATTTTTTATTTTTATTGGAAATTTTTTAAAAATTTCTTATTTTTATAGGTAATTTTTTAAAAAGTGTTTTATTTTTAGGAAATTTTTCAAAAAATTCTTATTTTTATAGGAAATTTTTGAGAAATTTCTTATTTTTATAGGAACATTTTTTTTTTAAATTTCCTATTTCTTAATTGTATAGGAAATTTGAAAAAAAATTCTTATTTTTATAAGACATTTTTAAAAAATTCTTATTTTTAAAGGAAATTTTTTTATATGTAATATTTTGAAAAATTTCTGATCTTTATAGGAAATTTCTCAAAAATTTCTTATTTTTACTGGAAATTTTTCAAAAATTCCTTTTTTTTTAGGAAATTTTTCAAAAATTTCTTTTTTTTTAGGAAATTTTCCAAAAGTTTTT
The DNA here is from genome assembly GCA_933228675.1 of Stomorhina lunata. Lineage (NCBI taxonomy): Eukaryota > Metazoa > Arthropoda > Insecta > Diptera > Rhiniidae > Stomorhina > Stomorhina lunata. The sequence goes on along the minus strand of OW121744.1, from coordinate 33,367,258 downwards.
GATTTTTATGGGAAATTTTTCAAAAATTTCTTATTTTTATTAAAAGATTTTTTTTTCTTATTTTTATTAAAAGATTTCATATTTATTTTGATAGGAAATTTTTCAAAATTTTCTTTTTTTTTTATAGGAAATTATTTAAAATTTCTTAATTTTATAGGAAATTTTTCAAAAATTTCTTTTTTTAGGGCATTTTTAAAAAGTTTCTTATTTTTCTAAGAAAATTTTAAAAAATTTCTTTTTTTTTTAGAGGAAATGTTTTAAAAATTTCTTATTTTTATAGAAAAATTTTAAAAAAATTCTTATTTTTAAAGGAAATTTTTCAAAAGTTTCTTAATTTGATGGGAAATTTTTGAAAATTTCTTATTTTTATAGGAAATTTTTCAAAGTTTCTTATTCTTATAGGAAATTTTTCAAAAATTTCCTATTTTTATTGGAAAATTTAAAAAATTCTTATTTTTAAAGGAAATTTTTGCCTAATTTTTTTTATATAAATCTTTTTTTTTGAGACCCTCTTATACTCATATGTATAAATATATGTTACAAATTCTTGCGTTACTTAAACTCACACATACATTGAAATATATTCAGGATTCCTTTTACATCGCTTAGACAACAATAACACAAATTGTGAAGTGAAGGGTTGACTGAAGATAAAAGTTCCACGTGTTTAAATTCTTCAAAGCGGAAGCATTTACCATGAGCTTAATTATTCACAAATTTAAAATTTATATTATTTGAAATATTTCTTGAGATACTTAATATTTCTTTATATTTGGATTTTTTTTTAAACTTTTTTTAATGTAATTATTTTTGAATTCTTTAAAGAATATTTTTTATATTTTAGCAACACAATTTTTTAATCTGTTTTTAAATATGTATGAATATCCACTTTTTATTACTTATTATAATCCTCTAATTAAATTTCCAAAACCGTACATATTTACTTCTCAATTTTTACCGCTTTTATTTCTTTAACGTTCTTAACAGTGCGATTTCTTATTCAAGACTGAATTATTTTAACAACTTGTGTTGTGGTTTTTTGTTCTCGTTATTTATTTTTCTCCTTCCGATATAGCCGACATCCTACATTTTACTATGTTCGTCCATGCTTTCATCTATTTACTCCAACCCAACATTTCCTGACATCCTGAAGCATCATACAACCATATCTAAAGAATTGCCAAAAAAAACAAGTCGTGTACATTAACTGAAAATACATTAAAGAGTGTTTTTACTACAAACATTTTGTAATTTCATCAAAACACAACATTTTGTTGCAACATAAACACAACAATTTTCAGTTGCAACATGTTTGAGAGATCCAAAATAGTATTTGTCAGGACCTGCGCAGTTCTAAAAAGCCAAGACTTTAACCTTTTTAGGGATATAATGAGAAGTTTTGCATTCAATTGCAATTCTTTTTCAAGGAAACTTTTCAGAAATTTCCCATTTTTATTGGAAATTTTTCAAAAATTTCTTATTTTTATAGGAAATTTTTCAAAAATTTATTATTTTTATAGGAAATTTTTCAAAAAATTTCTTATTTTAATAAGAAATTTTTCAAAAATTTCTCATTTTTATAGGAAATTTTTCAAAAATTTCTCATTTTTATAGGAAATTTTTCAAAAATTTATTATTTTTATAGGAAATTTTTAAAAAATTTATTATTTTTATAGGAAATTTTTCAAAAAATTTCTTATTTTTATAGGAAATTTTTCAAACAATTTCTTATTTCTATAAGAAATTTTTCAAAAATTTCTCATTTTTATACGAAAAATGTACTTTTTTACATAAAATTTTTAAAAATTTCTTATTTTGATAGGAAATATATCCAAAATTTCTTAATTTTATAGAAAATTTTTTCAAAAATTTCTTATTTTTATAGAAAATTTTTCAAAAAGTTCTTATTTTTAAAGAAAATTTTTCAAAAATTTCTTATTTTTATAGGAAATTTTTTTAAAATTTCTTATGTTTATAGGAAATTTTTCAAAAAAATCTTATTTTTATACGAAATTTTTCAAAATTTTCTTATTTTTAAAGGAAATTTTTCAAAAATTTCGTATTTTTATAGGAAATTTTTCAAAAAATTATTACTTGTATAGGAATTTTTTCAAAAATTTCTTATTTTTATAGGATTTTTTTTAAAAATTTTATATTTTGAAAGGAAACTTAAAAAAAAAAAAATTCAAAAATTTCTTATTGTTATAGAACAATTTTCAAAAATTTTTTATTTCTATAAGAAATTTTTCAAAAATTTCTTATTTTGATAGGAAATTTTTCAAAAATTTCTTATTGTTATAGGAAAATTTTCAAAAATTTCCTATTTTTATAGGAATTTTTTAAAAAAGTTTTTATTTTTATAGGAAATTTAAAAAAAAATCTTATTTTTATAGGAAATTTTGCAAAAATTTCTTATTTTTATAGGAAATTTATTAAAAATTTCTTATTTTTATAGGAACTTTTGCAACAATTTTTTATTTTTATAGAAGGTTTTTAAAAAATTTCATATTTTTATAGGAAATTTTTCAAAAATTCATATTTTTCACAAAATTCTTATTTTTATAGTCAATTTTTCAAAAATTTCTTATTGTTATAAAACAATTTTCAAAAATTTCTTATTTTTATAGAAATTTTTCAAAAATTTCTTATTTTTAGAGGAAAATTTTCAAAAATTTCCTATTTTTATAGGAAACATTTCAAAAATTTCTTATTTTTATAGGAAATTTTTCAAAAATTTCTTATTTCTATAGAAAATTTTTCAAAAATTTCTTATTTCTATAGAAAATTTTTGAAAAATTTCTTATGTTTTTAGGAAATTTTTCAAAAGTTTCTTATTTTTATGGGAAATTTTTCAAAAGTTTGTTATTTTTATGGTAAAATTTTCAAAAATTTCTTATGTTTAAAAGAAGTGTTGAAAAATTTCTTATTTTTATAGGAAATTTTTAAAAAATTTCTTATTTTTATAGGATATTTCTTATTTTGATAGAAACATTTTCAAAAATTTCTTATTTTTATAGGAAACTTTTCAAAAATGTTTTATTTAAATAGAACATTTTCAAAACTTTCTCATTTTTATAGGAAATTGTTCAAAAATTTCATGTTTTTATAAGAAATTTTAGAAAAGTTTTGTATTTTGACAGTTTTTTTTATATCTTATTTTCTTCTTATAAATATTTCAAATCTTTATTGGAAATTTAAAAAAATTCTTTTTTTGATAAGAAATTTTTTAAAAATTTTTGGTAGAAAATTTTTCTGTAAAAAATTTTTGATATAAAATTTTACTATAGAAAATTTTTGATATGAAATTTTTCTACAAAAAATTTTTCTATAGAAAATTTTTGATAAAAAGTTTTTGTATAGAAAATTTTTGATAAAAAATTTTTGATAAAAATTTTTTCTATAGAAAATTTTTGGTAAAAAATGTTTATGAAGAAAATTTTTGATAAAACATTTTTTATAGAACATTTTAGATATGAAATTTTTCTTTTTAACATTTTTGATATAAAATTTTTGTTCAGGAAACTTTTGATGAGATTTTTTTCTTCAGAAAATTTTTTGTTTTTTTTTTTTTTTCTAAGTTTCTTCTTATAAACATTTCAAGTATTTCAAATCTTTATTGAAAATTAAAAAAAAATCATTTTTGCAGAAAATTTTTTAAAAATTTTTGGAAAAAATTTTTCCATAAAAAATTTTTCTATAGAAAATTTTAGATAAAAAATTTTTCAATAGAACATTTTTAATATGAAATTTTTCTTTACAAAATTTTTGATATAAAATTTTTTTTAGAAAATTTTTGATGTGAATTTTTTCTTCAGAAAATTTTTTGGTATGAAATTTTTCTGTAAAAAATTTTTGATATAAAAGTTTTTAATATGAAATTTTTCTATAAAAAATGTTTGATATAAAATTTCTCTAAAGAATATTTTTGGTATGAAATTTTGCTAGAAAAAATATTTGATATGAACTCATTTTATAGAAAATTTTTGATATAAAATTTTTCTATAAAAAATTTTTGATTCAAGATTTATCTGTAGAAAGTTTTTGATTAAAATTTTCTACAGAAAATTTTTGATGTAAAGGTTTTTATAGAAAATTTTGAAAATAAAATTTTTCTATAGAAAATTTTTGATATAAAATTTTTCTGTAAAGAAATCTTGATATAAAATTTTTCGTAGAATGTCTCTGATTTAAATTTTTTATAGAAAATTTTTGATTTAATATTTTTCTGTAGAAAGTTTTTAGTTAAAATTTTTTAATTCAAATTTTTAATGCAAAATTTTTTTATAGAAAATTTTTGATATAAAATTTTTTTATAGAAAATTTTTGGTATACAATTTTTTTATAGAAAATTTTTGATATAAAATTTTTATAGAAAATTTTTGATATGAAATTTTTCTATAGAAAATTTTTGATATAAAATTTTTCAATAAAAAAATCTTAATATTAAATTTTTCTATAGAAAGTTTCTGATTTAAATATTTTTACAGAAAATTGTTGATGTAAAATTTTTCTACAGAAAATTTTTGATATTAAATTTTTCTATTGAAAATTTTTGTTATAAAATTTTTCAATAGAAAATTTTTGATATAAAAAATTTCTTTATAAAATTTTTTGTTTGGAATTTTTTATAGAACAATTTTTGATAATAAATTATTGTGTTGAAAATTTTCGATATTAAATTTTTCTATAACGATTAATGGACTGACAACGTGGAAAAAAGCATATTTCTATTGTGTTTTAAACATTTGGCAATTTAGCCTTCCCATCTATGGCGGTATGAGGTATAACAAATTTACGAAAAAATTTAATAAATTTTACTTCTTTTTAACAATGATAAAGTAGTCTCTTAAAAAAATAGAAAACGACAACAAAATACTTTCTTTACCATTCTTTCTTATAGCCAAGAAAATTTAGCCAATTCTTGAACAAATGACCAAAAAGTACAACAGCCAATAAAAGTTAAAAATACAGAAAATGAAATATTGCAAAAATAAAAAAAGATTTCGTTAATATTAAAAGGAGTTGATTTGTGCAAAAAAGCCATTATCAAGTTTCTTTTATTGAACTAATTTTTATTGACATTCTGTCAATATTTAAATACCAGCCAAAGTTAGCATTTTTATAACGGGGCTTGTTCTATGAGCAGGGGGAAGTTATTTGAATAGTACCAGGAAGTCAATAAAAAAAATACATAAAACATTTAGCACAATCCAATGATAAAAGTTTATTCGTCAGGTTCTTTTGCTTGTATTTGTACAAGGACGCGTGTAAATAAACAATAAAAGTAATAAAAGTAGTCCTTTAAATTTATTTTTAATTCCAAGTATTTACTTGGCTTAACTAATAGACTAATTTCCACAGACACGTTAAACTTTTTTTGTTACTCAATTATGATACCAAGGTTTTAGGAATTTTGTGTTAAATGCCATTTAGGGATTTTAATATTTACAAAATCATGTAAAGTTTGAAAGTCGATCAAGACCGCCTGTGCATGAAAATAGTATATTTGACACGATGGGATAACTAATAATTTGTTCTTTGAGAAATTTCATTTTAAAAACATTCTAAAGCAAAATTTCGTATCAAAAACATTTCTGGAGAAAAATTATATATCGAAAAATTTTCTAACGAAAAAATTTCATATCAAAGAGAAAAAATCATATCAAAAATTGTCTATAGAAAATTTAGTAAGAATAATTTTATATAGAAAAATAATTTTTTATAAAAAAATTTCATATGAAAAAATTTATTTAGAAAAATTTCATATAAAAAATTTAATTTCTATAGAAAAATTTTATATAAAAAATTTTTTATAGAAAAATTACATATGAAAAATTTTGTATAGAAAAATTTCATATCAAAAATTTTCTATAGCAAAATTTTATAAGAAAAATTTTCTATAGTAAAAATTTTATAAGAAAAATTTTCTATAGCAAAATTTTCTATAACAAAATTTTATATTAAAAATTTTCTATAGAAAAATTTTATATTAAAAATTTTCTACAGAAAAATTTCATATTAACAATTTTCTATACAATAATTTCAGTTTAACTTTTAAATAGTAGAATTTCATACGAAAAATTTCTATAGAAAAAATTACATATTCAAAATTTTCTATACAATAATTTCAATTGAATTTTTATATAGAAGAATTTCATATAAAAAATTTTCTATAGAAATTTCATAACAAAATTTTTCGAATAAAAAATGTCATATCAAAAATTTTTTATGTCAATTGAATTTCTATATAAAAAATTTTAGATCAAAAATTTTCTACATAAAAATTTCATTTGAAAAATTTTATAAGAAAAATTTTATATAGAAAAATTTTCTATACAAAAATTTTACATGAAAAAAATTTCTGTTGAAAAATTTCATATGAAAAAATTTTCTATGATAAAATTCATATTATGATGGAGTGAAGGAATTGAGAATTAGGAGTCTGTGTGGAGAATTATAAATCGTCAAACCTCTGAGCCGAAAAAGTGAGTCAACAAAATAATTGCTTTATTTTGTTAACTCAGAATAAAAAGCTCAACAATCCCAGTGAACAATTGATATGAAAAAAGAATGAAATAAAACAAATGAATTAGTTTTATGAATCCAAGGAGTTTTATTGATAGGAATTATTACCTCTTCGAATGGCTGCTAGAATAATAAGAGACAGTAGAAAGTTAAGTCGAACAGGAAGCAGTATGGTGGACATTGGGTCCAAACTGACAGCCAGAATTAGGCATTATAAAGGAAAGAGATGGCATGATTTTGACAACTTGCAGCGTTGATAACGTTGCAAGAATAGTTGCAAACATGCCCACTACTATTTTAATGCAGGAGTCGGAAAAGTGACTTTTGGCATTAACATTGCCGCCCGCCTTGCAGGATTGCAATATTGAACAAAGGTCAGTTTGGAGAGATCCACAATACCGCTTCTAGAACAAAGAAATAAGAAATTAAATTAGAAATGCATTGAAATTAAGAACTAAATTATCGTAATATTAATTTGATATTCATATTTTTATATTGAAATTCAGGTTTATAATATAATATTAAGGACGTTATGTTTTTGCTACATGGTGCCTAAAGAAGTGCATTTTATAGAAATTTACAGAGTACATGGACCGTAAATGGTCCATCCAAACAATGTACTCTGAGCCGTAGGAAAACCGGTCTTAGAAATAATACCCTCGCATATAACCTTAGGGTATAGATCAACACCAATAATGATGTCAATGGAGCTAGACTCATAGAAGTTCGAGTCGGCGAGGAAAAGATCTCAGAAATTCTTCCTGTAGGAATCTGGAAGGGAATGTGATGGAGTCCGCAGGGTAAGTCTGTTGTCGACTCGGAACGTACCTTCTATTTTAGATGAGGAATCATAACGTGATTTCAGAACAAGTTGACATATAGTCTCATCGTTTAAGGAATAAGCGTCCAAGTCCAATTTATTGACCAAGGCTTTTGATACACGACTAACGAGAGAACCAGAATCCAACAAACAACGAGCATGTGCTGTTTTCGACCCCAGTTTAACCAAAACTGTCGGATGTAGGGTGACAGTGTTTTGTCGTATTATCGTTGACAGTGTTGTTTTAGATGTTGTTGGTGGTGAGGGTTCTCGTTTAGCCTTGGATGTGGATGAGTTGCGAGCTTTGGTGGACGTAGAAGGTCTCGGATTTGGAGACTGAGAACGTGATCTTGAACGCGATCTTTTGGGCGATGGTAGAAGGTCTTTCCTGAGTCTTGGATGTACATGGAGAAGCGTATGATGAAACTTATGACAGTGTTTGCATCCATGCTTCGAAAAACATGTTCCATGGGAATGATTATGAGCAAGGCAGTTAGTACAGTATTTGTGGTTGCGTACTGTACGAATGCGATCTGCCATGTTCATCGCTAAGAATTTTCGACAATTGCGAAGCGGATGTGGTCGTTTGCAGATACGACATGGATAAGCATTGTAATTTGCGGGAAGACCTCGTGATGACTTTTTGGAATTGGATTTCCTAGATGAAATAGATGGTTTTGGCATGATGTAGCTGAAAAATAAGAAATGATTTTAAGAATTTTGTTGTTGCGAAGAGTCGATGGGAAGTAAAACAAGCTTTACAATCGGTCGAGTGATAACGCCGCGCTGAGTTAAAACGTCAGCAACTCGAACTCGATTGTCCGAACCAGAATAAATTTTGGAAATTCTGCCAAGTCTCCAAGCATTTGGTGGAAGATTTTCATCCCTGATCACTACCATAGCTCCTTCTTCAATATTAATTTCGGGTTTCTGCCATTTGTTTCTCTTATTCATTTCCTTCAGGTACTCGTTTTTCCATCGGGTGCAGAAATTTTGATGAATCAGTTTTAACCGTTGCCATCGGTTGGTTATTGAAGTCGATGTTTCGGTTACCTGAGGATCCACTGGAGCTAAGATTGGAGAACCGATTAGAAAATGGCCTGGAGTTAAGGCGCAAAGATCAGTTGAACTAGTTGAAATCGGAGAAATTGGTCTAGAATTAAGACATGATTCAATTTTGGAGAGTAATGTTGACAATTCTTCGAATGTATATTTGTGATTTGCAGCAATTTTTCGGAAATGCGTCTTGAAGCTTTTTACGCCAGCTTCCCACAGTCCTCCCATATGTGGAGCTCCTGCTGGAATAAAATGCCAGGAAATGTTCTGGTGCGCATAATTGGACAATGTGGCTTGCCTGGAAGTTTGAACGAATTCTTTTGCCAATATTCTCGAAGCGCCGACGAAAGTTGTACCATTGTCAGAATGAAGGTGAAGCGGACAGCCTCGTCGCGAAACAAATCGGCTAAAAGCCGCTAGAAATGTCGGTGTAGAAAGATCTGAAGTTGCTTCGAGATGTATTGCTTTTGTGGAAAAACAGACAAAGACGCAAATGTACCCTTTCGAAATACGGCAAGCTCGGCCAGAATAACTCTTTATGTCGAAAGGTCCAGCGAAATCTAGACCTGTGTGTGCAAATGGACGAGAGATTTCGGTCCTTTCCGGTGGTAGAGCTGCCATTAATTGTTTCTGGCATCGCTTTTTATAGATGACACAAATCTTGCATTTATTAATTGTGGTTTTGATGAGGTTCTTAGCCTTGGGTATCCAATATTGAGTCCTAAGTAATCGTAGAACCAGTTGGTTGCCTCCATGAAGGCTTATGTCATGAACGAATTTGACTAGAAGCCGAGAAAACTGACAATTATAAGGAAGTATAATTGGATGTTTTTCGTCATATGAAAGTCCCGGCGAAGACTCTAGTCTGCCGCAAGAACGGATTATGCCATCAGGATCTAAGAATGGATTTAAGTTCAGGATAGAACTAGATTTGGATACAATTTGTTTAGCGAAAAGAACTTTGTACTCATCTGGAAAACAAGCTTTTTGACATACGGAAATAAATTGATTTCGAACTGATGAAATCTCGAAACTTGACAATTCTAGGGAATCTTTGTAAAAACTAGATCGGTATCGATGATGAGTTCGGTAGAAGAACCGATAGACATATGCCATCACACGCATTGCCTTGTTGAATGAAGAAAATCTTTCCAAAAGATCTTCGTAATTAGAAAAGTAAGAAAAATGTGCTCGGACAGATTTAATTTCCAGTTTAGTATTCGGAATGTTAGAAAAATCGGTATTTGGCCATTTAGATTTGTCGTCTTTCAGCCAATTTGGTCCAAACCACCACAATTCGTTATTTTTCAGGTCCTGTGGATAAACTCCTCTACTAGCGAGATCGGCTGGATTCGCCTCCGAACTAACGTGATTCCATTGTGAATAGTTGATCACTTGGGATATTTTTGAAACCCTGTTTGCCACGAAAGTTAACCAATTACATGGTGGCTTTGCTAGCCAGGAAAGAACTATAGTCGAATCTGTCCAGCAGTGAATGGAATATTTCGGAATATCTAATCTCGGTAGCAATGTTTCTACCATTTCTGCTAGAAGAACTGCCCCACAAAGCTCTAGTCTTGGAATAGATAGAGTCTTTACAGGAGCCACCTTAGTTTTGGATGATATAAGGTGCGTAGAAATAGAATTGGAATCATCGATACGAATATATAAGACCGCTGCGTATGCATTTTCAGAGGCATCGCAGAATCCATGGAATTGGACTTCGGTCTTTGGACAATAATCAATCCATCTTGGAATACGGATAGTATTGATATTGGAGAAGTTGGTTTGAAAAGTTTTCCATTGAAGAAGTGTCTCTGGAGTAAGAACTTCGTCCCAACCAGTCCCATCCATCCAAATCTTCTGCATTAGAATCTTGGCTAGCACAATACAGGGTGCTAACCATCCAGCAGGGTCGAACAATTTTGCTATCTGGGAAAGAACTTCCCTCTTCGTGAAATTTGAAGATTCTGGAAAAGAACAAGAAGTAAAGTAGAAATCATCCGAACACGCGTTCCATCGGATGCCTAAGGTTTTGGCGGAGCTGTTGTCTTCGAATTTAAGGAAGTCCTCGTGGAGCAGATGGTCTGGTGGGATATCGGCTAGAATGTGCTTTGAATTAGATGTCCATTTTCGAAGTAAAAATCCAGCAGACTCTAGAGCATGGATTAGCTCATTTTTTGCCTTTATCGAACTATTTATGGTATGCGATCCAGCCAGAACATCGTCGACGTACATGGAATTGCGAATAATTGTGCTCGCTGTTGGATGAGTAGATTGGACGTCTTCTGCTAACTGGAGAAGCGTCCGGATGGCAAGATACGGAGCACAATTAACGCCGAAAGTAACTGTTTGAAGTTCATAATCAGAAATTGGATCGCACGGACTATTTCGAAATAGAATTCTCTGATACGGTGTATGATCTGGATTCACCAAGATCTGTCTGTACATTTTTTGAATGTCCGCATTGAAAACATATCTGTAGAATCGCCATTTAAGAATTAGTAACCCAAGATCGTTTTGAAGAACTGGGCCAATATTGAGCAATGAGTTTAAACTTTGCCCGTTAGACGATGGAGCCGAAGCATTAAAAACTACCCGAACTTTCGTAGTTGTGCTGTCGGGCTTTATAACCGCGTGATGTGGCAAGTAATAAACTCTAGAACTATCTGAAATATTTGGCGGATTAACCTTGACCATATGGCCCAAGTCCTCATATTCTTGGACAACCTTATCGTAATCAAGTTTGGAATCAGGATTTCGAACTAATCTGGCTTCATTCCGGAAAAATTGTGCCATTGCACTCGATCTTGAATGACCTAAACTAACAGATTCTGGAAAATTATCTTTGAACGGAAGAGAAACTACATATCTACCATCAGGATTTCGTTTGGTAGTTCGAATAAAGAGATCCTCACAGGCTTGATCGGAGGGAGATAGATAGTTCTTCCGTGGAAGATTCTCCACCTCCCAAAAACGAGAAATTTCTTTGTCTAAAGAAATTTCACAGAAATGCGATGAAATTACTGGACTTGAACAAGAACTAAGAGATATTGGACCAGTAAGTATCCATCCAAAGACCGTTTCCTGAGCTATAAGGGAGTCACAAACGTTATGTTTTATCCCAGAACGAATAATTGAAGGGAAAAGATCACCTCCAATCAGGATATCAATCTTCCCACTACAGTGAAATTTGGGATCTGCCAATGGAATATTGGGAAGATTTGAAAATAAGGAATTTGGAACGGTTTTCGATGGAAGATTGTTGGAAAGTTGTGGAACCACAAGCGCTACAACTGGAATCTGAAAATCACTATTTAATGGAGATCCTAGAATGAACGAACACTGACGCTGGACCTTAGCAGTAACAGAATTATTTAATCCCGAAATTTGTGCATTGGTACGTTGAGAAGGCAGTTGAAGCAGGTTAGACAATCGTTCAGAAATAAAACTTCCTTCCGATCCTGAATCTACCAATGCACGAGCTTGATATTCCACCCCTGAATGACAAATATTGACCCATGCTGTACCTAGTAATACCCCTTTGGATTGAGTAGCAAAACATGATTGCACTCTGCCAGAATTAGAACTACTTGGGGCCTGATTGCTATTCGAATTCGGGTGTGTATATGCCGATGAGTTGGGATTTAGATTGGAACTTGAACTATTTGTGGACTGTATATTGTTTGAAGGTCGCGTGAATGGAGTTGAACTATGATTAACATTTGAACTATTGTTACCGCTAGTGCTAGGTGATTGAAAAGATGTATTGGAAATATCTACATCTTTGTGTAACAAAGTATTGTGTCTTTTCTGGCACTTAAAGCAGCTATGTTTGCTGGCACAGTTTCGGACACTGTGAGTTTTTGAAAAACAATTTATACACAAACCAGCTTTTTTGATCTCATTTAGTCTTTGTTGGTAGCCCATTTTCAGAAACTTTGGGCATTTGCGCATAATATGATTTTCTTTGGGACAAATTTGGCATTGGGGACCAGAAACATTGACTTGGAAGCTGTGGATCTTGTTATTTGAATGTAAGTTTGAGTTAGAATGACCTTTTGGCTTGGACTCTTGAATCTTGGAATTATTTGACCCACGAATCTCAGAAACTGATTCGAGGGTCCTGTACCGGTTAGTCAGAAATTCATCTAACTCAGACCATCTCGGAATAGAGGTTTTGTCCTTCAGCTCCTGTTCCCACAATGTCAAAGTAGCTTCAGGAAGTTTGCTAGTGCAGATAAAGACAAAGATAGGATCCCAGCTGGATACACTTATATGGTATAAGTTCAAAGTTGAGATGCAGGAATTTATGTCGCGTTGCAATAGTTTGAGAGCCTTACCAGATTCTGAATGAATGGTCTGAAGATAGAACAGAATTTTTAATTGACCATTCACCAAAACCCGGCGATTTTCAAACCGAAGACACAAATTCCTCCATGCAACATCAAACCCAGCATTAGTGAGTGGAGCCTTTTGAACTATTTCCTTTGCCTCACCTTTAGTTTTTTGAATAAGGAAGAAAAGCTTCTCTATGTTACTAGACCTTGAATTTGAAATAATTGCAGTAAAAAGGTCTCGAAATGTGGGCCAAGAAGCATAGTTACCAGAGAAGATTTCAATTTCGATAGGAGGCAGGTTAATACGGGGAGAAATATTTGAATCAGTAGATTGAGATCCAAGATCCCTGGACGTACTCGGTTGTACATGAATTTCCGATGGACGAGAGGCCGTTTCTGTATGAGGAGTAGGTTGAGAACGTATTGCGTCTGACAATTCATAGAGTTTTGTCAGGCAATTGCAATACGTGGAATATGTGCTTTTATACTTAAGCTTTATTGGCTCAATATCGGTGGGTTTCTCGGGATCTTCAGTCTCCTTTTCTATTTCGGCTAAGTATCGTTCGTAGGCTGCCTTTGAAAGTGACCAGTTAGACTTAAGTTCATACCGGTGAACATCCAAAGCATGAAGCGAAGTCACTGGAAACTGGTCATTATTTAGGTCAGCCTCGAATTCGACGATACTGTCAGCCAAACGGATAAATTGGTCTAAAGACATTTTGGCTTAGAGACTCAAATGAAAGAAAACGAATGAGAAAAATATACTATAATGCGAATGAAACTTCTTATTTTCAAACACTTACGATCAAAATGGACCTTAAAGTGTTGTATTGAAAATGTGAAAAAAAGAACTGATTCTTTAGTCCAAAATGGGGCTAAAAATCTCTAATTAAATTGAAAAGTGTGCACAGTTGACACTAACGGTCGAAATGAACCTTAAATTGTTAATGCCAATAAAAAAGTAGCACACGATTGTAAATATTCAGAAATAAATCGATTTCTATAACAATGAAAAAACCGATTTCCTATATTATGAATATAAATGTGTTATTGACCTTATATCACAAATTAAGCTCTTAAAAGAGGTAAAAAGAACAAAGCCCAATACAATTATTATGAAATTGCGTTAAATTTCATTAAACAAATTTTGAAGTGAAATGTGAAACAAAATGTTTGCTGGGAAATCAGACAGCTGTTCCTTATGTACTTTAGCAAAATTTTATTTACTTAAAGTTCATTGAACTTTATTTCACTGGAATGATAATATATTTAGTCAAATGATTTTGGTATTAGGTCTGTTCGTCGATATTGTCCGGTCAAAATTGAAAATAATTTATGAAATATAAAATTGCAAGAAAAATATTCAATCGTTTTACACAATATTTTGAAATTAAAGTAACAAATTTATTCTTCAATAATAGAAGAATTAACGAATGAAAATAGTTTGCGAATTGAAAAATTCTTTTGATAAAAAAATCTCAGTAGATAAAGAAACTATTCCTTTTTTTGTTAATTAAAAACAAGTTTTGAAATTAATTTGTATACTCTTATTGTTTTATTTCCGTAGAATTGATATTTAGAAAATAATTAAAAACGTTGTATATAATTTAAGTTAATAATTTGAGTAATTAAAAATTTTATCAATAGAATTAATTTTTAGACAATAATTAAAAACTTTTTAGATAGTTTAAAATTTTTGTTGATTATTGTAATTTTAAATTGTAGTTAACTTTTGTTCATAGATGTAAAATAAGAGAAAGTAAAAATCGAAAATTTTTATTTAAAAAGCTTTGCATGCAAAATTTTAAATTTTTTCCAAATTTTTGATGAACGAAGCTATTATTTGTAAATCAATGTATTTTCAAAAAAAGTGTTGCCGTGAGGTACAATGGATTAGTACTTCTTATGTATGGAAATTTGTTGAAAATTTTTTATGATTGTATATTTATATTTTTGTTGTGATGTTTACTAGTTTTAGTACAGTTTAGAATTATTATTAATAAAGTATTAAATTCCGAAGATTTCAGGAAAAATATTTACTAAGTTTTATTTTTTAAATTTTTAGAAACTATTTTAACACTAATCATATGTGATTAATCGTTTACTTATTAATTTTTCTTTTAGTTATAGTTCTATTTCCAAATAATTTATAACTTTTAGTGTTATTATTTTTATTTTAGTTGATTATAACCAATTTCAGAAAAAGTAAAATTATTTTTGTTGAAAAAACACATCGGCAATACTAATTAAATTATGTATTTATATAAATATAAATGTGTAACTTTGGAAAACAATTGGAAGAAAAATGAAATAAGCGGAGCTCGCAACTAGATAATTATTCTCTAATTGCAAGAGATTAAAAGCTCACAATCAAGAGAGCTAATGAATCGATGACGAGCAGTAATGATGCAAAGAGTAATTACAAAGAGACTATCACTATTAAGAACTGGTGAACAAAACGTAAGAGATCTATAATTTCTCAGTAAAAAGAGATTATAAATGTTATAAAGAGTGTGATGATTGACTGATGAGTACTGTTAACTATCACTCAAGAGCAAATGCGGTTAACAGTACTGTCTCTGTTAACACCCAGAATGAAAAAGAAATCAAGAATATATGTAAATTGCAAAATGTTAAAAAGTGTGAACAAAATGGTGACACGAAATTGACACCACAGTTTTAATTTTTATGTAGCTAATGCGATGGAACAACACGAATTCAAATAAAATAGGACTTACGTAGTGATCGATGAGATGATGATTTTAAGTTATCCAAATATCCAATTTTATGAAAATATATCCAAACGTTTGTAAAATATATCCACCAATAATGCTTCTGAATTTCCAAATTTCCAAATTTCGTTTATTTGTATGTAATTCTTTTTCTGATTCTTTTAGCTTTTCGTTTCACTTCTTCCACTTTGTAATTTTGCTTTTATTTAAAAGAGAATTTCTTAAAATTTTCCAATTTTGATGATTTTGTAAATTTGATGATTTTATTGATGATTTTATGTATGTAAATTGTGTAGTAAAGAATTTTATCGTGTAAATTTTATCTCACTTTTGTTTTAACTTATTATTTTTTTGTAATTTTTAGGGTTTTAGCGAAATTATTTTATTATGTAAATGTAGACAATTTTAAATCAATTCTTGTAGTATGTAGTTAGAACAAATTTTTAGCATTTAAGTACTATATATTAAGGTAGGGAATTTTTAGCAATTAAGTTTTATTTAATTAAGTAGGAGATTTTTAGCAAATTTTAGCGATTAAGTTTTATTTATTAAAGTATGAATATAATATAATTTGATATAGAATAATTTCATATGAAAAATTTTATATAGAAAAATTTCATATAAAAAATTTCATACGAAAAACTTTCTATTGAAACATTTTATATGAAAAATTTTTTATAGAAAAATTCCATATGAAAAATTTTATATAGAAAAATTTTCTATACAAAAATTTTCTATGAAAAATTTTCTATAGAAAAATTTCACATGAAAAAATTTTCTATAATAAAATTCATATTAAAATTTTTGTACAGAAAAATTTCATACTAAAAATTTCATATCAAAAATTTTCTACAAATTTCATATCAAAAATTTCAAATCAAAAATTTTATATAGAAAAATTTTATATGAAAAATTTTCTATTGAAAAATTTCATATAAAAAATTTTCTATAATAAAATTCGTATTAAAATTTTTTTTACAGAAAAATTTCATGCTAAAAATTTTCTATAGAAAAATTTCTTATGAAAAATTTTCTATAGACAAAATTTCATATCAAAAATTTTCTACAAATTTCATATCAAAAATTTCAAATCAAAAATTTTCTATAGAAACATTTCATGTCAAAAAATTTTCTATAAATAAAATTCATATCAAAAATTTTTTATAGAAAAATTTCATACCAAAACTTTCTATGGAAAAATTTGGTACCAAAAATTTCTATAGAAAACTTTTGTGTAAAAAATTTTATAGGGAAAAATTTGATATGAAAAAATTTCTAAAAAAAAATTTCATATGAAAAAATTCTCTAAAAAAAATTTTCATATGAAAAAATTCTCTAAAAAAAATTTTATACAAAAAATTTTCTATAGAAAAATTTCATTTCAAAAAATTTTCTATAAAAATTTTTTGCATAAGAATTTCATATCAAACAATTTCTTTAGATAAATTATATATGAAAAATTGTCTATAGGAAAATTTCACATAAAAAATTTCGTATAGAAAAATTCATATCCAAAAATTTTCTACACTAAACTTGAATAAAAAAAATTGTTTATAGAAAATCTTTATTTCAAAAATTTCTAAAGGAAATAGAGAAAAAATCAAATAATTTTCTATAGAAAATATTCACATCGAAAAATTTTCGATATAGAAAATATTCATATCAAAAATTTTCTAATGAAAAATTTCATATCAAAAATTTTCTAAAAAAAATTTCATATTAAAAATTTTCTAAAGAAAAATTTCATATCAAAAATTTTCTAAAGAAATATTTCATATTAAAAATTTTCTAAAGAAAAATTTCATATTAAAAATTTTCTAAAGAAAAATTTCATATCAAAAATTTTCTAAAGAAAAATTTCATATCAAAACTTTTCTAAAGAAAAATTTCATATCAAAAATTGTATAAAGAAAAATTTTTTATAGAAAAGTTTACTATAGAATAATTTCGTATCACCATTTTCTATACAAAAATTTTATATGAACAATTTTTATTAAAAATTTTCTTTAGAAAAAGTTTATATGAAAAATTTTCTATTTCTCATATAAAAATTTTGTATAGAAAATCTATACAAAAATTTTAAAATGACAAATTTTAAAAGAAAAAAATGTAAATCAGCCGATTTAAAGACAATTAAACATGGAATGTTTGTAAAATTTGACAAAAAAAAAAAGATATTGTGGTGATGAAATGCTACACAAAATATTGAATTTTGTAAGCTGGTGTTATTCATGTTTTTGGACATTTTTGGTAAACATAAAACAAATCCTATAACTTTTATCGAATACATAAAATATGACAGATAAATAAAAGCTGAGTAAGTTTGAAATCATTTGCAGTTCTTTAAGATGGATATTCTTCATCAATACTACTTTGCATTACCAACATCAGCTCGAACGCCGATTATTATCCCCTATCTATAGCCTTAAAGAATATAATGATTAAATACCACAATTGCGTAAATAGAAAACTTAAGAAGATGACAGGCAACTAAATATTGATACAACACTTAATTAAGACAAATTAAGTCTGAAAATCATAAACAATCTTATAATAAATAAATAGGCCATGTCATCAACATCATCATCATCATTATCGGATTTACTTACTGTCTTATTTCTAACCTACAAATACTTAACTTCATTCTCGTTCATCACATTTTTTTAGTAAATAATTATAATTATATTAAATACGAGGAACCAACTAAAATATGTTCATTTATATTTTTCACTAACGACAAATTAGTAGCTAAAATTGTCTATTCGATAATGTAAAACCTTAAGACGAATCTGAAGAAGAAGAAGAAGTCAGGGTATTGTATTCGAATCCTATATACCCTTGACAAATTGCATCCCTTTTGTTATTGTAGTAGACAAACTTTAATATCATACAATTTTCTTACAAAAGAAGGTGATATCAAATTAGCACTAGCAAAAGTATTCAATATCATAAATTTCATGGTTTTTCTATTTTTCATATGAATGTATAAATATAAAGAAAATAAACTAAACTAGTTATATGATGTATTTGAGTGATACATATTTTGCATAAATTTAGAGAAGGGAGCTTACCCAGATCCCATTTTCCACATACATTTAACAATTTCTTTCATAGATGTCTGTCTGTCTGTTTGTCTGTCTGTTTGTTTGTCTGTTTGTTTGTCTGTCTGTCTGTCTGTCTGTCTGTCTGTCTGTCTGTCTGTCTGTCTGTCTGTCTGTCTGTCTGTCTGTCTGTCTGTCTGTCTGTCTGTCTGTCTGTCTGTCTGTCTGTCTGTCTGTCTGTCTGTCTGTCTGTCTGTCTGTCTGTCTGTCTGTCTGTCTGTCTGTCTGTCTGTCTGTCTGCCTGTGTGTCTGTCTGTCTGTCTGTCTGTTTGTGTTTGTGTTTGTGTCTGTGTCTGTGTCTGTGTCTGTGTCTGTGTCTGTGTCTGTGTCTGTGTCTGTGTCTGTGTCTGTGTCTGTGTCTGTCTGTCTGTCTGTCTGTCTGTCTGTCTGTCTATCTGTCTGTCTGTATATCTGTCTGTCTGCCTGTCTGTCTCTCTGTGTCTGTATGTTTGTATGTTTGTATGTTTGTATGTTTGTATGTTTGTATGTTTGTATGTTTGTATGTTTGTCTGTCTGTCTGTCTGTCTGTCTGTCTGTCTGTTTGTCTGTCTGTCTGTCTGTCTGTCTGTCTGTCTGTCTGTCTGTCTGTCTGTCTGTCTGTCTGTCTGTTTGTCTGTCTGTCTGTCTGTCTGTCTGTCTGTCTGTCTGTCTGTCTGTCTGTCTGTCTGTCTGTCTGTTTGTCTGTCTGTCTGTCTGTCTGTCTGTCTGTCTGTCTGTCTGTCTGTCTGTCTGTCTGTCTGTCTGTATTGCTGTCTATCTGTCTGTCTATCTGTCCGTCTATCTGTCCGTCTATCTGTCTGTCTTTATATCGAAACCGATATTATTTGCCATTGTATTCTAAGACTACTCGTGAATTTGTAAAAATTACGAACAGATTAACAACTCAACGATACCCTATCAGCTATTGGTGTAGGGTATAAAAATAAGAAAACAAATTCTATATTTCTATACAATAAAAGTATTTTGTATTTGTTGATTCCTGTCAGCAGCACAAGCTCATGCATGAATTTGTTGTTTATAAAATAAACAAATTTCCTTACAATGTTTTTTTTTTTATTTTTTATATACATACATTTTTTTCGGTTCGCCTCCAGAGTTTTCAACCAACCACTGAATAAAATATAATGTTTAGAACTTTAAAAGGTGAATTGAAAAATTTCTAACTTTTTACAAAGAAGCCAAAACAAAAAAATATTTTAAAGTAAATTCTTTGGACATTTGGAATGATAAAAGCGCAATGGGGTGTATTCTAACAGCGGGATACAGATTTTTCTTTGGACAATAAGAATTTTTGGTAACATTTTTAATTATTTACATTCAAACTTAAATGAAAGATTTATTTTGGCTCTAGACGAAGGGTAGAATTCTTAGGAAAGCAAGTAAACGTGTTATCTTAGGCTGTGCTGAATTTTATATGTACACCTAGCCTTAATTATGATCTATATAATGTTGATCCTAGAATTGTGCCATCACTAATGTTACCTACTTTGATTTTTGACATTGATTTGCTAACATTTTCAACAGTTTTCGATAGATATATTTTGCTATAGAAAAATTTTCAAAAGAAATATTTTTCTATAGAAATTTTATCGATAAAAATATTTTTCCGACTATATTCTGTTTTGACTATAGTCTGAACTGACTATATTTGAAACTCACTACAGTCAAAACTGACTATAGGCGAAACTAAATGTAGTCGAAACTAACTACACTAGAAACTGACTTTAGTCGAATCTGACTATAGTCGGAACTACCTATAGTTGAAACTGACTATAGTCGGAACTGACTGTAGTCGGAACTGACTATACTCGGAACTGATTGTAGTCGGAACTGATTGCAGTCGGAAAAGATTAAAGTCGGAACTAAGTATAGTCGGAACAGACTGTAGTTACAACTGACCACACTCGAAACTGACTATAGTCAACTCTGACTATAGTCGGAACTGACTATATTCGAAACTCACTACATTCAAAACTGACTAGGAACTGACTAAAGTCGAAACTGGCTATAGTCGGAACTGACCATAGTCGGAACTAACAATAGTCGGAACTGACTATTACCGAAACTGACTATAATTGGAACTGACAGTAGTCGAAACTGGCATTATTCGATAGATACACTTTTATATACAAAAATTTTCAAAAGAAACATTTTTCTATATTTTTTCTATATATTTCTATATAAATTTTATTGATAAAAATATTTTTCTATAGAAAAACTTTCGATAAAAATATTTTCTATAGAAAAATGATCGATAGAAATATTTTTCTAAAGAAAAATTTTCGATGGAAATATTTTTCTATAGAAATATTTTTCTATAGAAAAATTTTTAGATAGAAATATTTTTCTATAGAAAAATTTTTAGATAGAAATATTTTTCTATCGAAAAATTTTTAAATAGAAATATTTTTCTTTAGAAAAATTTTTAGATAGAAATATTTTTCTATAGAAAAATTTTTAGATAGAAATATTTTTCTGTAGAAAAATTTTTAGATAGAAATAATTTTCTATAGAAAAATTTTTAGATAGAAATATTTCTCTATAGAAAAATTTTTATATAGAAATATTTTTCAAAAAGAAGAGCATTTGCATTTGATCCCAAATCTGTTACATTTATTTATTAATGTAACAGACCAATTTAAAAAATGTTTGCGGAGAAACCAAAGTCCTCGATGCGTTTCGATTTTTCTATAGAAAAATTTTTAGATAGGAATATATTTCTATAGAAAAATTTTTAGATAGAAATATTTTTCTATAGAAAAATTTTTAGATAGAAATATTTTTCTATAGAAAAATTTTTAGATAGAAATATTTCTCTATAGAAAAATTTTTAGATAGAAATATTTTTCTATAGAAAAATTTTTAGATAGAAATATTTTTCGATAGAAAAATTTTTAGATAGAAATATTTTTCTACAGAAAAATGATTAGATAGAAATATTTTTCAATAGAAAAATTTTTAGATACAAATATTTTTCTATAGAAAAATTTTTAGATACAATTATTTTTTTATAGAAAAATTTTTAGATAGAAATATTTTTCTATAGAAAAATTTTCGATAGAAATATTTTTCGATAGAAACATTTTTCTATGAAAAAATTTTCGATAGAAATATTTTTCTATAGAAAAATTTTCGATAGAAATATTTTTCTATAGAAAAATTTTTAGATAGAAATATTTGTGTACAGAAAAATTTTTAGATAGAAATATTTTTCTATAGAAAAATTTTTAGATAGAAATATTTTTCTATAGAAACATTTTTAGATAGAAATATTTTTCTATTAAAAAATTTTTAGATAGAAATATTTTTCTATAGAAAAATTTTTCGATAGAAATATTTTTCTATAGAAAAATTTTGGATAGAAACATTTTTGTATAAAAAAATTTTTAGATCGAAATATTTTTCAATATAAACATTTTTGATAGAAATATTTTTCTATAGAAAAACTTTTAGATAGAAATAATTTTCTATAGAAAAATTTTTAGGTAGAAATATTTTTCTTTTGAAACATTTTTAGATAGAAATATTTTTCTATAGAAACATTTTCGATAGAAATATTTTTCTATAGAAACATTTTCGATAGAAATTTTTTTAGATATTTTTCTATAAAAAATCTTTTAGATAGAAATATTTTTCTATAGAAAAATTTTTAGATAGAAATATTTTTCTATAGAAAAATTTTCGATAGAAATATTTTTCTAAAGAAAAATTTTTAGATATAAATATTTTTCTATAGAAACATTTTTAGATAGAAATATTTTTCTATAGAAAAATTTTTAGATAGAAATATTTTTCTATGGAAAAATTTTTAGATAGGAATATTTTTCTATAGGAAAATTTTTAGACAGAAGTATTTTTTTATAGAACTGACTGTAGTCGGAACTGACTATACTCGGAACTGATTGTAGTCGGAACTGATTGCAGTCGGAAAAGATTAAAGTCGGAACTAAGTATAGTCGGAACAGACTGTAGTTACAACTGACCACACTCGAAACTGACTATAGTCAACTCTGACTATAGTCGGAACTGACTATATTCGAAACTCACTACATTCAAAACTGACTAGGAACTGACTAAAGTCGAAACTGGCTATAGTCGGAACTGACCATAGTCGGAACTAACAATAGTCGGAACTGACTATTACCGAAACTGACTATAATTGGAACTGACAGTAGTCGAAACTGGCATTATTCGATAGATACATTTTTATATACAAAAATTTTCAAAAGAAACATTTTTCTATATTTTTTCTATATATTTCTATATAAATTTTATTGATAAAAATATTTTTCTATAGAAAAACTTTCGATAAAAATATTTTCTATAGAAAAATGATCGATAGAAATATTTTTCTAAAGAAAAATTTTCGATGGAAATATTTTTCTATAGAAATATTTTTCTATAGAAAAATTTTTAGATAGAAATATTTTTCTATAGAAAAATTTTTAGATAGAAATATTTTTCTATCGAAAAATTTTTAAATAGAAATATTTTTCTTTAGAAAAATTTTTAGATAGAAATATTTTTCTATAGAAAAATTTTTAGATAGAAATATTTTTCTGTAGAAAAATTTTTAGATAGAAATAATTTTCTATAGAAAAATTTTTAGATAGAAATATTTCTCTATAGAAAAATTTTTATATAGAAATATTTTTCAAAAAGAAGAGCATTTGCATTTGATCCCAAATCTGTTACATTTATTTATTAATGTAACAGACCAATTTATTGATAAAAAGCCAAAAAATGTTTGCGGAGAAACCAAAGTCCTCGATGCGTTTCGATTTTTCTATAGAAAAATTTTTAGATAGGAATATATTTCTATAGAAAAATTTTTAGATAGAAATATTTTTCTATAGAAAAATTTTTAGATAGAAATATTTTTCTATAGAAAAATTTTTAGATAGAAATATTTCTCTATAGAAAAATTTTTAGATAGAAATATTTTTCTATAGAAAAATTTTTAGATAGAAATATTTTTCGATAGAAAAATTTTTAGATAGAAATATTTTTCTACAGAAAAATGATTAGATAGAAATATTTTTCAATAGAAAAATTTTTAGATACAAATATTTTTCTATAGAAAAATTTTTAGATACAATTATTTTTTTATAGAAAAATTTTTAGATAGAAATATTTTTCTATAGAAAAATTTTCGATAGAAATATTTTTCGATAGAAACATTTTTCTATGAAAAAATTTTCGATAGAAATATTTTTCTATAGAAAAATTTTCGATAGAAATATTTTTCTATAGAAAAATTTTTAGATAGAAATATTTGTGTACAGAAAAATTTTTAGATAGAAATATTTTTCTATAGAAAAATTTTTAGATAGAAATATTTTTCTATAGAAACATTTTTAGATAGAAATATTTTTCTATTAAAAAATTTTTAGATAGAAATATTTTTCTATAGAAAAATTTTTCGATAGAAATATTTTTCTATAGAAAAATTTTGGATAGAAACATTTTTGTATAAAAAAATTTTTAGATCGAAATATTTTTCAATATAAACATTTTTGATAGAAATATTTTTCTATAGAAAAACTTTTAGATAGAAATAATTTTCTATAGAAAAATTTTTAGGTAGAAATATTTTTCTTTTGAAACATTTTTAGATAGAAATATTTTTCTATAGAAACATTTTCGATAGAAATATTTTTCTATAGAAACATTTTCGATAGAAATTTTTTTAGATATTTTTCTATAAAAAATCTTTTAGATAGAAATATTTTTCTATAGAAAAATTTTTAGATAGAAATATTTTTCTATAGAAAAATTTTCGATAGAAATATTTTTCTAAAGAAAAATTTTTAGATATAAATATTTTTCTATAGAAACATTTTTAGATAGAAATATTTTTCTATAGAAAAATTTTTAGATAGAAATATTTTTCTATGGAAAAATTTTTAGATAGGAATATTTTTCTATAGGAAAATTTTTAGACAGAAGTATTTTTTTATAGAAAAATTTTCGATAGAAAAATTTTTTTCGATAGAAAAATTTTCGATAGAAATGTTTTCTATAGAAAAATTTTTAGATAGAGATATTTTTCTATAGAAAAATTTTTAGATAGAAATATTTTTCTATAGAAAAATTTTTAGATAGAAATATTTTTCTAAAAAAAATTTTTAGATAGAAATATTTTCTATAGAAAAATTTGTAGATAGAAATATTTTTCTATAGAAAAATTTTTAGATAGAAATATTTTTCTATAGAAAAATTTTTAGATAGAAATATTTTCCTTTAGAAAAATTTTTATATAGAAATATTTTGCTATAGAAAAATTTTCGATAGAAATATTTTTCTATAGAAAAATTTTTAGATAGAAATATTTTTCTATAGAAAAATTTTTAGATAGAAAAATTTTTAGATAGAAATATTTTTCTATAGAAAAGTTTAAAATAGAAATAATTTTCTATAAAAAAACTTTTAGATAGAAATGTTTTCTATAAAAAAATTTGTAGAAAGAAATATTTTTCAATAGAAAAATTTTTGATAAAAATATTTTTCTATAGAAAAATTTTCGATATAAAAATTTTTTACAGACAAATTTTCGATAGAAATATTTGTTTGCCATTTTGTCAATTTTTATTTATTTCTAATATTTATTGGTACTACTGTAATTGGTACCACTGTAATTTTCCAAACTTCTTGCAATTTTAAATTGTCTATTAAATATAAGATTTACTTATGACATTTTCTGAAATGATATCTTGTGCATATGACATGTATTTTAACAACTTCAAATTTTTGATTTCCTTTATGAAGTCAATCAATCGTTCGTTACCATTGTTACAAAACAGAAGTTATATATGAGGAATTAATAATGGATAAGTGAATACATAGAAAATTATAATGAAATATTATTATAAACTATACGAAGAAATATTAACTTGCATTAAAATCAACAAAACCTTTGGTTCAGATAGTAAAAACTTGGAACTAAAATATGTTAAAAATAAGCACAAAAAACATATATTTGAATAGTTTTCATGACCAAAGCGATGAAGAAACTGATGTGAAGTCATTCGGGTGGAAGTTAAACCGACTCAAGCTTTCATTCTGGTAGAAATCCATTTAGATGCTTCAAACGCCATAAGACATGAATATTTGTCTTGCCCTTTTTGTTTTACATCTGAGTTTAAGTGAATAATAACCAATTTTTGCCTAATTTATACACTTAGCCACTTCTCCTGACATTAACAAAAAATATACTGTATTATCCGTGAATGTTTACTTAGCTCTTGCCAAAAGACCCATTTGCTCTTTTGTTCGTATACGAATTAAAAATGTTTAATGTATTTTGCTTTCGTATTTAATGATTATTGGTTTTTACAGTTAAAAATCCATAAGAAACGGAAATACACAAGCATTTCCGTTTCCCCAAATCCTGCCAATAAAATTTTTGTACATTTACAAGTGTTTTCGAGTAGAGATTTTATTTTGGTTTGAGATTGTATGAATTTACAATTACACTGGTCAACAAGAGAAATTACTTTGAAGTCTAGCTATTTAATATCCATGTATTATGTTACCCTGAGTACAAAAACACCCAAAATTTAAAATTCTATGGATACGATTTTCTTTGAATTTTTTTTTAAATTACGGATTTTCACAGAGGTCGTTCCGACTATAGTCGGAACTGACTATAGTCAGAACTGACTATAGTCGAAACTGACTGTGGTCGGAACTGACTACACTCTAACTGACTATAGTCGAATATGAATACAGTCCGAACTGACTTTAGTCTTAACTGATTATATTCGGATCTGACTACAGCCGAAACAGAATATAGTCGGAACCGACTATAGTCGTGACTGAATGCAGTCGGAACTGACTATAGACGGAGCTGACTATAGTCGGAATAGTCGATACTAACTATAGTCGGAAACCGACTGTAGTCGGAACTGCCTATAGTCGAATCTGAATCTGACTTTAGTCATAACTGACTGTAGTCGGATCTGACTATAGTCGGAACCGACTATAGTCGTGACTGATTATAGTCGGAACTGTCTATAGTCGGAGCTGACTATAGCCGGAATAGTCGATACTGACTATAGTCGGAACTGAATGCAGTGGGAACTGACTAAAGTCGAAACAAACTATTGTCGGAAATGACTATAGGAGCAAGTGACTATAGTCGCAAATGACTATAGTTGCAAATGATTACAATCACAACTGACAATAGTCGCAATTAACTATAGTCGGAATTGACTATAGTTGAAACTGGCTGTAGTCCAAACTTACTATATTTGAAACTGATTTAGTCGGAACTGACTATAGTCGGAACTGACTATAATCGGAACTGACTATAGTCGGAACTGACTATAGTCGGAACTGACTGTAATCAGAACTGACTATAGTCGGAACTGGATATAGTCGGAACTGACTATAGTCGGAACTGACTATAGTCGGAACTGTCTATATCCGGAACTGACTATAGCCTGAACTGACAATAGTCTGAACTGACTATAATTGGAGCTGACATTAGTCGAAACTCACGTTATTTAAAACTGACTATAATCGTAACTGGCTATAGTAGGAACTGACTGTAGTTGAAACTGAATGTAGTCGGAACTGACTATATTCGGAACTGACTATAGTTAGATCTGACCTTAATCGGAACCGACTTTAGTCGGAATGGACTATAGTCGGAACTGACTGTAGTCGAAACTGACTACACTCGAAACTGACTATAGTCGAATTTCACTATAGTCGGAACTGACTATATTCGGAACTGACTATATTCGAAACTCACTACAGTCAAAACTGATTATAGGCGAAAGTAAATGTAGTCGAAACTGACTACATTTGAAACTGACTGTTGTCGAATCTGACTATAGTCGAAACTAACTATAGTTGGAACTGACTATATTCGGAACTGACTATAGTTGGATCTGACCTTAATCGGAACCGACTTTAGTCGGAATGGACTATAGTCGGAACTGACTGTAGTCGAAACTGACTATACTCGAAACTGACTATAGTCGAATCTGACTATTGTCAGAACTGACTATAGTCAGAACTGACTATTTTCAAAACTAACTACAATCAAAACTGACTATAGGCGAAACTAAATGTAGTCGAAACTGGCTACACTCGAAACTGACTGTAGTCGGAACTGACTATAGTCGTAACTGATTGTAGTTGGAACTGATTGTAGTCGGAGCAGGATATAGTCGGATCTAACAATAGTCGAAAGTGACTGTAGTTACAAGTGACTACACTCGAAACTGACTAAAGTCGACTCTGACTATAGTCGGAACTGACTATAGTCGGAACTCACTACAGTCAAAACTGACTATAGTCGGAACTGACTATATTCGAAACTCACTACAGTCAAAACTGACTATAGTCGGAACTGAACATAGTCGAAACTGACTATAGTCGGAACTGACTATTACCGGAACTGACTATAATTGGAACTGACATTAGTCGAAACTGGCATTATTCAAAACTGACTATAATCGGAACTGACTAAAGTGGGAACTGACTGTAGTTGAAACTAAATGTAGTTGGAACTGACTATAGTCGGAACTGACTATAGTCGGAACTGACTATAGTCGGAACTGACTATAGTTGGAACTGACTATAGTCGGAATTGACTATAATCGGAACCGACTTTAGTCGGAATGGACTATAGGCGGAACTGACTGTGACTAATGTATCCATAATACTAATATTATAATTATTTCCACGACAACATTCCAACTGGAACAAGTGGTACTTCTCTCAGACAATAAGCTGCATCTGATTCTATTTTTTTAGACTCATTGAAAGGGCCTTACGTTTTAACTCTGGCTCGGAACGGCAGAATGCATTAGTTAGAGAAGCTTTACATAGCCTAATACTCAATAACCAGTGACTTGCTGAGTTATGAGGTAAACCACCGCTTTTTTAAAAATTAATTTTTTTCAACTAGGTCTGGCCAGGGATCGAACTTGGGACCTCCGGTACGCTAGGCGGATGACTAACCTTCTGTACCACGGCGGTTCACAAAGAATTTAAAATTTCGACTGTTGTTATTATAAGTAGATCAATTCGCATTGTTCATTTATAACGCAAACAGTTTCATTTTGTGGAGTAGTGTTATTTGTGATACTTTTGTTTAGCTCGTGTAAAATTGTAGCTTAGCAATTTGTAACAATTGTTTATCATCCTTTTTTAAATTTCTGTTAAATGCCTTTAATTAATACACGTTTAATTGAAACGTTCAATTTTATCTTAATTGCACACAAAAAAATAATATTCATAAAATTTATGAATGTTGTTCATATTTTTTTGGGTGCCTAACATATATGAATTGTTCATAAAATGCATGTATCATATCTTAGTATTTATGAAACGTTTTAAAGTTCCCGGTATTTGTTTAGGAATTTATTCATAAATATTATGAATTTCATTCATATAAAAAAATTTCGTAAATGGAATGAAAAAAATCATAAATATTATGACTTCTTTCATATTTCGAATTTTTAGCTATCATTTCCCTACTTTTTTTTACAACTTAGTACATATCCAGAATGAAACTGATCCTGTATTTTATGAATGAGTTCATAAATCATAAATTTTGAAAAATATGATAAGGTTATTGAATTTATGAAAAAATTCATTTAATTTAGGAATTTTGTTGTGGAATTTTTATGTAAAATTTATTTTGTTCTATGAAATGTTTCCTAAATATTAAAAAACTTATTACACAATATGATGACAAGAATATTTTATGAAATATTTCATAAATTAGTGAAAACTTTTCATTCAAAATATGCATTTTTTCATAATATTTCAAAATCGGTTTTTGGGATAAGTTTAAAAAGTAAAAAATTATGAAATATGGAATATTTTAATAAATTTTGAATTTAACCGAAACTAACAGTATCAACTCAAAAACTTTTAGTATCTTTAATGTGTGTAAGAGTAGCAGAAGTGATCATATTTTCTTTCTTACATATTACAAGCATTAAGGAGACAAATTATTGAAAATTTAGTTTTGTCGTGGCGTGCTTTGTGAAAACATCAAATTGAAAAGAAAAACAGATGGATATAAATAAACTAAAGGAATTTAATTTTTAAATTAATGATAATTAAAAAGTGTTAAAAATTATTAAGTGTTTTAAGTGTAATAACACATATTTAAATATAAATCAATACAAAATGCATTTAAGAAATTAACATTTTTGCGAAGTGAATGATAAATTTGAATTTACGTATGAAAATTGCTATCAATTATTTGATAATATTTATAGATTTAAAAGACATTTTACAAGAAAACACAAATTAAAGGTATTTGATCAACAAAAGAAGTCACGAGATTTGAATAATGATGTTGTAGATGAACCAAAATGTTATAATGTGATTCCTGATGAAAGCTTGTAAGTATTACCTATGTATGTATACTAAGCACTTAAAACACTAATTTCTTTATTTTTTCATGAATTTTATCGTACATGTAAAAGAGGAGGCATCTACTCCACAGTTTGTAATTTAAAAGCCAAAGTCAAGATTGTTTTCTGGGATTCGTCAACAGCGACTTCTTCGACAAGTATTAAAGACAATCCTTTTGGTAAGAATTCATTCATATAAAAATCAAAATTTTTTGTAACTGCGAAATTTTTAATTAGTCCCTGAGGAAAACTATGAAACTATAAGAAATTCTTTGACCGACGATAAGCTTACTGAAGATAAGTGTATTGATGTAGTCAATATCGATTTTCACAAATAGAAAAATGTAAATTTGCTGCAGATATTTTCAAAATTTGGCCAGAATACACACACTCTAATGCCATTCGTATGGTAATTGAAAATTGTACTTTGTAGTTTCAATAACATATTTTAAACCTAATATTTATAAAATTTCAGTTTGATGTTGACTTCTCTATTAAATTTCCAAACAGCCAAAATATCCATGAAAACTGGGCACTGAAGTCGGATAAAATTGAGAATTTGCTGAAAAAAACAATATCCGGAAAATCTGCTAATGGGTTTAATTTAAATTCTATAGACGAAGAGACAAGAAAAAGTAAGTAAATCAAAAGTATTCAATATGGTACATTTTTTGTTTTAATTTTGTTACAATTTCATCATTTAGATACTCGAGATATTATATTGCTGATGAATCTTCACCAGTTTCTTTTATTATCGAATAAATTTGGTGGAAAACAGTCCAGAAAATTTAGTATTGAAGATTCTGTAGGAGCTTTTGCAGTTGATGGTGTTCGCTTTAAAACTACATGCTGTTGATATGTGCTTTAAAATATTTTTTGTATTTAATTACCCAGAAAAAGTCTACTTTTTCTGGATATTCATTGAACACTTTTTCTACAAATTAAAAAATTCCAAAGCTAACACAAAAATTTTACACTCTGTAATGAATAAGACTCATTAAGACTGTTTAATATATCATTTTTTAAGTTATGAATTTAAGCTATGTGTGTTTTTTAAAGTTTCCAAATTTTTTGTGTATTATTTTTTAAAAAACTATAAAAAATTTCACTATAATTATTGTGTTAAACTTAGTTTAAGTTTCATAATTAACAGAATTATATAAAACTGAGTATTAAATTCTTATAAAAAATGTATTGTATTAAAATTTATAATTATTCATAAAAATTATTAAGAGTTTCATAATTATTATGAATTTGTTTAAAAAACTTTATAAAATTTAGTGTTTGATTCTTAGTTACCACGAAATTGTTCATAACTTTATAAAATAATTTCATAATAACTACGAATTAAACAATTTATTTTTAAAAAATTTATGAATAAATTCATAATAATTATGAAATTTTTTATAAAATTAATTCTTACAAAAATAATTGTATGTAAACACCATAAATATTTAAGAATAAAAGACTTAGTTTTATGAATAAATTCATAAAAATTATGAATTTAAACGCATATTATATGTAATAAATATAAAGAGTACATAAAAACTATGAACCCTTTCATAAAAATAAAATGCATTTTCATTTATATTATGAATGTGTTTTGAAATTTAGGAACGCATTCATAAATAAAAACCAGTATTCTAATGTTTATGAACAAAATTCATACATTTTAGGAATTCGTACATGGGAAAATAATTTATTAAAATATTCATAAAATTTTAGGAATTTTTTTCATATATATTATGTATTTGATCATAAAGACATCAGAGTTAATTTTCCCAGTATTCTTGCTAAGAATTCATGAATTTTTTCATAAATACCATGAAAATCGTTCACTGGCAAATATTCATAAAATATTCATGTATTTTATGATTTTTTTTTTTCTGTGTGCTTAAAATTTATTCGAGTATTTATTGGGAATAATTTGTATCTAAAGGCCATACAATTCATGGAGGTTGTAGCCAAGTATCATAGATTCTAGCTAATAATCTAGGTTATAACATGCTTTACTCTATGGAAATATTTAAATAACGCACTTGTTTCTCTAAACAGAGTCAACTCAAAATTTACATTTTTTTTAGTATACGAATTTTTTACTACCTAAATTCACATCAAGAAGTCAACTGCATTTTTTTTGTGGTAAAATATCTGATAAAATAATGTAAGGTTTTTATATTGGTTGGGTATGACCTCCGTACATCGATTTCTTGTAAAAAGTGATATATGTAAAATTTTGAGTTATTACTTTTTAGTTTTTTAGCGATATATTCGCTTTCCACTCTAATGTCGATATTTTTAAAACTTTTGTTTTTTATCTTTATTAATATTGACAGAGATTAGCGTAATATTTTGCGAAGGATAACGAGAGTATCAACAATTCAAGAGGATTAAATACCTAAATATTTTTTTAAGTTTAAGGTCAAACAAAAATGCAGGGCAACCATGTACATTTTGCGCAACAAAAGTCATTATACCCTTTACCACCGTAGGTGGAAATTTGGAACAGATCATTTTTTGATAATGGAACCATGATACCTCTTATAGATCCTACATCCCGGAATTGATATATTGGCCACAAATATCAATATTTTTTCATTAAATTTGAAACAAGCACTGCTTATGTAAAGCAAAATCACTGTACCAAATTTCGTTGAAATCGGTCCACATTTGACCATAGCTCCCATACAAACTCTTCTTTAAAAATGCACTAAATTAGACAAAAATCACTAAAACGCTCGTAAGTCTTATGTTAATGAGAATTTAGAGTTTATTTTTTGCATACATAATTCTTGTAACAACTATAATCAATTTGCCAAATTTCGGTCCACATTTGACCCTATCTCTCACATAAGTCCAAATGACGGAAACAGCTTAAATAAATAAGTTTTGAGAAAATGTTTGTATGATGGCAAAATTCAGCAAATATTTGTCTTTATACAGATAAAAGAAGACCTTTGACCTTAGTGGTGAAGGGTATCGTACGTTCAAGCTTAACCGACTATATCACTTTCCGACTTGTTTTGGTTTTTGTTTATTATAAATCCAAAATTTAATTAAATTACACTACTCCACAAAATGAAACTTTTTGCATTACAATTGACCACACCCAATATTTTTTATACCCACCATCGAAAAGAATGGGGGGTATATTGAGATTGACACTCCGTTTTAATTTCCTTAATATTGGTAAAAAAACAAAAGGGATAATTATGAAATATAAGACGATTGCGATGTCTGTCTGTCTGTCTGTCTGTCTGTCTGTCTGTCTGTCTGTCTGTCTGTCTGTCTGTCTGTCTGTCTGTCTGTCTGTCTGTCTGTCTGTCTGTCTGTCTGTCTGTCTGTCTGTCTGTCTGCCTGTCTGTCTGTCTGTCTGTCTGTCTGTCTGTCTGTCTGTCTGTCTGTCTGTCTGTCTGTCTGTCTGTCTGTCTGTCTGTCTGTCTGTCTGTCTGTCTATCTATCTATCTGTCTGTCTATCTGTCTGTCTGTCTGAGCGATGTCTGTCTGTCTGTCTGTGTGTCTGTCTGTCTGTCTGTCTCTGTCTGTCTCTATCTGTTTCTGTCTATGTATTTTCGGCAAAGCCGAAAATTGTCCCATTTTTACCGTACAAAAAAGTTTAATACTTTGTGTTCGGATGCGGCCAATTTAAAAAAATCGTAAAACAAGGTGCACAATAATCTACACATATGAATTCTGATCTCTTTAAACTTCAGCAAATACGCAAAAGAGTAATTAGTGCGATTTTGGGCAATAGTACACTGCCGTTGTTACGGCAGATAAAAAGGAAAGGAATATTAAAACTATAAATTAAAATAAAATTTTTAAGAGTACACATTTAAAGACGCAATCAGTAAGAAATAACGAATATTCTCCAAAGATAAGAACCAATTATAGTAAAAATATATAACGTTCTTTGGCCAGCAAAATATCATATGTTGTTTTTGAACATGTTTGCATCTCCATTACAAAGTCCCATTGATGATTTGCCTTTAAAACAAAATTTTTCAAATACCTATCTCCTTTGGTTTAAAAGATAAAATAATATTTAGTTGTTTGAGTATTTCATTCATAAACAAATTCTTATAATTTTTAGATTTCTCAAAAACTTGTCGAAAAATCCACAGGTCAAGTTGTTGGCTAAACGAAGATTTTTGTGACAAAAGTAAAAATCTTTGAAACAATAATTAAATGAATTTTCAAGGAAAAATTTTTAGTCTGAAAATAATGAAATGTTCCATTTGAATACGATTTCAGCAATTAAAAGTATGAAAGTGAAATTGCATTTAAAATTTCTTATAACCAAAGAAACTGCAAAAATTGTTTTTTTTTTTGTATGGATGAACATCTTATTTCTTTACTTCAAAAGAATTTGGAAATAAAGACATATTTTTATGTATTTGTTAAATACTAAAGTTTTTCATTATATTGTTAAAAAAAATATTTAATTAAAAGTTTAAACAATTTAAGAATAGACTTAGACATAGCCTTAAGATTGAATCCCTATGAAAAATGTATGACTTAGTGAAGGTCGCCTTAACTGACCATATTCAAAATGATTTTAAGACAAAAAAATTTTACTTTTCTTTAATATAAAAACCGATGGAGAATGGAGATGTTAATAACTAATAATAATTACAGGAATTGAGGTTTGACTTGACTGGGGCCCGAAACCAGGCGGAATATTATATGTTATACTTAGTAGTCGACCGATTAGTAGTGGACCGATTATCTCGAAATTTAGCTAATTGATAACAGTTCTTACAAAAATTATGTATACAAAAAATAAACTTAAAATTGGCATTATCTTCAGATTTACGAACATTTTAGTGATTTTTGTCACAGTTAGTGCCTTTTGATAGAAGAGTTTGTATGGGAGCTATGGTCAAATGTGTACCGATTTCGACAAAATTTGGTACAGTGATTTTGGTTGGAATAAGCAGATTATGTTTTAAAAATAAAAAAAAATTTGATATTTGTGGCCAAAATATCAATTCCGAGAAGTGAGACCTATGGGAGGTACCATAAATAATATTCCGTTTTTGACAAATTTCAATAGCCACGGTACCACTATTAAATTTAATAAACTTATCTTTAGACTTGTGACCTGTACTTCGATTACAAGTTTTATATGGAAATCCAGTCAACTAGACTCGGACGGACGACCTGACATCGTTAAATCGACTCAGGAAGTGATTCTAAGCTTATTGGTATACTTTAATATTTCCCAAAATGATTTAAGTTTTTTCTTTCCTAATTGGCTTTAGTTATCAAGATATAATGTTTACGATAATTGAAAAAAATTTAACTTTTAGTGTTTCTTCTATTTATACCCTTCACCACCATAGGTGGAAAGGATATTATAAGTCTGTGCTGATGTTTGTAACGCATAGAAATATTTGTCTTAGACCCACCTTTTAGTATACCAATAGACTTAGAATCACTTTCTGAGTCGATTTAGCGATGTCCGTCCGTCCGTCTGGCTGGCTGGACACCCATGTAAACCTTGTAATCAAACTACGGGTCGCAGTTCTAAAGATAATTTGATGAAATTTGGCACAGATAATTTTTTTGATAATGGGACCATGGCTATTGAAATTCGTCAAAATCGGTCCATTATTTATGGTACCTCCCATAGGTCCCACTTCCCGGAATTGCTATATTGGCCACAAATATCAAAATTTTTTCATGAAATTTAAAACAAATACTGCTTATGTAAACCTAAATCACTGTACCAAATTTCGTTGAAATCGGTCCACATTTGACCATAGCTCCCATACAAACTCTTCTTTAAAAACGCACTAAATGAGACAAAAAATCACTAAAACGCTCGTAAATCTAAAGATAATGAAAATTTTGAGTTTATTTTTTGCATACATAATTTTTGTAACAACTGTAATCAATTTGCCAAATCGAGATAATCGGTCCACATTTGACCCTGGCTCTCATATAAGTCCAAATGACGGAAACAGGTTGAATATATACGTTTTGAGAAAATGTTTGTATGATGGCAAAATTTAGCAAATATTTGTCTTTATACAGGAAAAATAACACCTTTGACCTTAGTGGTGAAGGGTATCGTCGGCTTGACCGACTATAGCTTTTCTTACTTGTTTTTTGATATGATTTTTAGAAAACGAAAAAAATTATAAAGATTATTTTTTGGTATAAGTTCTATAATATCTCTGAAACTTAACTTAGTAAATAGGTTAAGAAAAATAGGACAACGACTGAAGGATAAAATTGTTCCCGAATTTCGACTTTTCTTATTAGCTCAATACAACCAGACATTTTTTAGTTATATGCAAAAAATCTGTTTTTTCAAAAAAAAAAAAATATATATATATCTCGGAAACTAAAAATAACTCGGAAAAATGTAAAAAAAGTAAATTTTTATAACAAAATTTTCTGTAGAAAAAATTTTGATAAAAAAATTTTGTATAAAAAAATTTTTGATAACAAATTTTCAATAAAAAATTTTTTGATCAAAAATTTTCAATAAAAAAAATTGAATAAAAAAATTTTCTATAAAAAAATCTCCAATTCAATAAAATAAAAAAAATTTCTATAAATGAAATTTCTAAAAATTGTTGGTAAAAGAATTTTCTATAAAAAAATTATTGGTAAAAAATTTTCTATAGAAATATTTTTGGTAAAAAAATTTTCTATAGAAATATTTTTGGTAAAAAAATTTTCTATAGAAATATTTTTGGTAAAAAAATTTTCTATAGAAATATTTTTGGTAAAAAAATTTTCTAAAGAAAAATTTTTAGTAAAAAAAATTTTTCTATAGAAGAATTTAAAAAAATAGTTTCTATGGAAAAATTTAAAAAAAAAATTACTATAGAAAAATTTTGGCACATCAAACATTTAATTAAAAAGTTTTACTATAGTATATTGCACTAAGATCCCAATTTTCTATCGACAAATTGTTGATAAAAATTTTTCTATAAACAATTTTTTTATAAAAATTTTTCCATCGATAATTTTTTTATAAAAAATTTTTTCATCGAAAATTTTTTTATAAAAAAATTTTGATCATTTACTAGTTTTTTTGATAAAAAATTTTATATATTTTCATTTATTGATAAAAAAATTTTCTGTAGAAATATTTTTTCATGAAAAAATTTTTCTCTAGAAAACTTAACCTGTCGTCAACTTTTCTATAGAAAATTTAACCTGTCGTCATCTTTTCTATAGAAAACTTAACCTGTCGTCAACTTTTCTATAGAAAAATTAACCTGTCGTCAACTTTTCTCTAGAAAAATTATCCTGTCGTCAACTTTTCTATAGAAAACTTATCCTGTCGTCAACTTTTCTCTAGTAAATTTACCCTGTCATCAACTTTTTTCTAGAAAACTTATCATGTCGTCAACTTTTCTCTAGAAAACTTATCCTGTCGTCAACTTTTTTCTACAAAACTTATCCTGTCGTCAACTTTTCTCTAGAAAGCTTATCCTGTCGTCAACTTTTCTATAGAAAACTTATCCTGTCGTCAACTTTTCTCTAGAAAACTTATCCTGTAATCAACTTTTCTCTAGAAAACTTATCCTGTCGTCAACTTTTCTATAGAAAACTTATCCCGTCGTCAACTTTTCTCTAGTAAATTTATCCTGTCGTCAACTTTTCTCTAGAAAACTTATCCTGTCGTCAACTTTTCTCTAGAAAACTTATCCTGTCGTCAACTTTTCTCTAGAAAACTTATCCTGTCGTCAACTTTTCTCTAGAAAACTTATCCTATCGTCAACTTTTCTCTAGAAAACTTATCCTGTCGTCAACTTTTCTATAAAAAACTTATCCTGTCGTCAACTTTTCTCTAGAAAATTTATCCTGTCATCAACTTTTCTCTAGAAAACATATCCTGTCGTCAACTTTTCTATAGAAAACTTAGCCTGTCGTCAACTTTTCTCTAGAAAACTTATCCTGTCGTCAACTTTTCTCTAGAAAACTTATCCTGTCATTAACTTTTCTATAGAAAACTTATCCTGTCGTCAACTTTTCTCTAGAAAACTTATCCTGTCGACAACTTTTCTATAGAAAACTTAGCCTGTCGTCAACTTTTTTATAGAAAACTTGTTAAAAAGATTTTCTACAGAAAATTTTTTGATAAAAAAAAATTGTATAAAAAAATTTTTGGTAAAAAAATGTCTGTAGAAAAATTTTTGATTAAAAATTTTCTTAGAAAAATTTTTGATTAAAAATTTTCTTAGAACAATTTTTGAAAAAAAATTTTCTTTGAAAAACTTTTAATAAAAATTTATTCTGTAGAAAAATTTTTGATAAATATTTTGTATAGAAAAATTTTTTGGTAGAAAAAAAAATTTTGAGAAAAAAATTTTCTATATACAATTTTTAACAGCAAAATTTTGTATATAAAAATTTAAAAAAAAAAATTTTGTATGGAAAAATTTTTGATAAAAAAATTTTGTATGGAAAAATTTTTGATAAAAAATTTTCTTTAGAAACATAACATAAAAACTATTGATAAAAAAATTTTATATAGAAAAATTTTTCATATAAGAATTTTTCATAAAAAAAATTTTCTAAAAAAATTTTTGATAAAAAATTTCTATTGAAAAATTTTTGAAAGAAAAATTTTCTATAGAAAAATTTTTGATAAAAAAATTTCCTATAGAAAAATTTTTGATAAAAAAATTTCCTATAGAAAAATTTTTGATAAATAAATTTTCTATAGAAAGATTTTTGATAAAAAAAAATGTTGTATAGAAAAATTTTTGTGAACAAAATTTTTTTTAGAAATATTTTTGAACAAAAATTGTTTATAAAAAATTTCTATACAAAAATTATTGAAAGAAAAATTTTCGATAGAAAAATTTTTAATAAAAATATTTTCTATAGAAAAATTTTTTATAAAAAATATTATAAAAGAAGGTTAAAGAAAAATTTTTGATAAAAAAAGATGTTAGTTCAATTTCTTTATATTATACAATAATATCTTTATATTATACAGTTCTTGCTTCAAGAAATGATTGTCCCCAGAGTGTATAAGCTCACCGATACCCTGGCGTTCAAATGAGGGTTAACAATGCTTCATATAAAAATGAAAAACTAAAACATTTACAAATGTCTGTAAAATTAACAAACTAGTTTATATTTTATGACATTTTTATACGCAAAATAAAATAAAAATACCACATTCGTACATATAAAGTGACATTTTTCATTTGAAAGTAAATCAAATGAAAAAAATATCAAAAACTGAACAAAAATTTTTACTTATTACTACAAATAAAATATGTAAATCATATTAAAAATATAAATTTTCAGAATTTTATTTTGATATTACAATATAACAATGCTTTTTTTTTTAATTTTAAACCATTTATGACATTTCGATATAATGTTCAAATATTTAAATTTTAAACAACTGCCTCATGTTAAAATTTTACTCGAAATTTTATAAAATTAAATTCTCTTATGCAAATTTTAATTTTGCACATTTAAACTTTTGTATATTTAGTTATAACTAGGGTTTCTCAGAAAAATTTAGTTAATAGGAAATCGTGATGGGAACAACATTTATAGAAATGTTTTATAGTTTATAAACTAAAGTTGATTGGCTTCTGTGACTTTAAAACTAAAAACTTCTGGAGAACAAAACAATGCTAAAATAACCCGTTGAAGGCAAGTTTTCTGTAGAAA
Source organism: Stomorhina lunata (assembly GCA_933228675.1). Lineage (NCBI taxonomy): Eukaryota > Metazoa > Arthropoda > Insecta > Diptera > Rhiniidae > Stomorhina > Stomorhina lunata. Next base: position 33,327,640 of record OW121744.1, on the reverse strand, counting down.
AGCGCAAGTTTTCTATAGAAAAGTTGACGACAGGATAAGTTTTCTATAGAAAAGTTGACGACAGGATAAGTTTTCTATAGAAAAGTTGACGACAGGATAAGTTTTCTATAGAAAAGTTGAAGACAGGATAAGTTTTTTATAGAAAAGTTGACGACAGGATAAGTTTTCTATAGAAAAGTTGACGACAGGATAAGTTTTCTATAAAAAAGTTGACGACAGGATAAGTTTTCTATAGAAAAGTTGACGACAGGATAAGTTTTCTATAGAAAAGTTGACGACAGGATAAGTTTTCTATAGAAAAGTTGACGACAGAATAAGTTTTCTATAGAAAAGTTGACGTCAGGTTAAGTTTTCTATAGAAAAGTTGACGTCAGGTTAAGCTTTCTATAGAAAAGTTGACGTCAGGTTAAGTTTTCTATAGAAAAGTTGACGTCAGGTTAAGTTTTCTATAGAAAAGTTGACGTCAGGTTAAGTTTTCTATAGAAAAGTTGACGTCAGGTTAAGTTTTCTATAGAAAAGTTGACGTCAGGTTAAGTTTTCTATAGAAAAGTTGACGTCAGGTTAAGTTTTCTATAGAAAAGTTGACGTCAGGTTAAGTTTTCTATAGAAAAGTTGACGTCAGGTTAAGTTTTCTATAGAAAAGTTGACGTCAGGTTAAGTTTTCTATAGAAAAGTTGACGTCAGGTTAAGTTTTCTATAGAAAAGTTGACGTCAGGTTAAGTTTTCTATAGAAAAGTTGGCGTCAGGTTAAGTTTCTATAGAAAAGTTGACGTCAGGTTAAGTTTTCTATAGAAAAGTTGACGTCAGGTTAAGTTTTCTATAGAAAAGTTGACGTCAATTTAAGTTTTCTATAGAAAAGTTGACGTCAGGCTAAGTTTTCTATAGAAAAGTTGACGTCAGGCTAAGTTTTCTATAGACGTCAGTTTAAGTTTTCTATAGAAAAGTTGACGTCAGGCTAAGTTTTCTATAGAAAAGTTGACGTCAGGCTAAGTTTTCTATAGAAAAGTTGACGTCAGGCTAAGTTTTCTATAGAAAAGTTGACGTCAGGTTAAGTTTTCTATAGAAAAGTTGACGTCAGGTTAAGTTTTCTTTATAAAAGTTGAAATCAGATTAAGTTTTGTATAGAAAAGTAGATGACGGGTAAAGTTTTCTTTAGAAAAGTTGACGTCAGGTTAAGTTTTGTATGGAAAAGTTGACGTCGATTTAGGTTTTCTTTAGAAAAATTAACGACATTTTAAGTTTTCTTAAGAAAAGTTTATTTCTTAATTTGGAAATTAAAAGTTTTGCTGGGTTATTATGTGAAAATATAAAAATGCGTTTGTCTTAAAAACTTTCGAGATAGTACCAAATCTAAGGATGAATTACTCGTGATCGTTTTTATTTCTGGAAAAAATATAAAAAATTAAAGAGTATTTAATATATTTTTTATATTCATATCCATACCTTCATAAAAAATCAACTGCACCCGCAGACAACTGCGATTGTGGGAGTATGTATATGACCATCCACCTAGAACATGCTCATTTCTTTTCACAATGGATAAAGGAATAAAGTTAACAAATTTTCCAATTCAATGAATTTTCCACAAAACAAACAAATACATAAGTTGTCGTTGAAACACCTAAAAGACAGGCATCCTTTGGAAACAACAAATGAAAGTGGCACTGCATAAAGATGGACAGACAGACTAAAGAAGATGATGCCTGTTGATGACAGTATTACGTAGAAACAAAAATGATAAAGAAAACAAAGGAAGTTGGAAACAGAAGAGAAGTTAGGTAGAAAATTTCTCGCGGTGCTTAAAATTGTATTTTCCCTCACAAACAAAGGTACCAGTGAAGGTATTTATATGAAAAAGTAAAAGTATAAATAGATATACGAAATAAGTAAAATCCACATTTTTCTGACGTGTGTGTGCATACGTATTAGACTGGGTCGATAAATTGCTTTTTTCCCTTTGCATGAAATTGTTAATTTTAAGTGTAGATATTTCAGAATCATATGAATAGCATATTTTTAGGATAATGTACATAATATACAGAGTTTCCATTTTGCGGTTTTAAGTGAAAGTAAATATATAAGTAAATAAAACACATATAAAATATTTTTTCATGATATTTACGTTTTACTAGCTGATTTTATGTACAGTACTCCTCAATAATATGCGCTTTAAACGTTTTTGAAAGCAAATGGCTCCATAAATATTGAACAACATACAGACAAACAGAGGAGAAAATTTTTTTAAATTTATAGACTATCAAACAATCGTCAAATAATCATCAAACAATCGTCAGTCAGTCGTGAAACAACTATCGAACAATCATTAAAAATCATTGAACAGTCGTCAGTCAATCATCAAACAACCATCAATCAATCGTTAAAAAATCATCAAACTACCGTCACAAAATCGCTAGGTAATCGTAAAACAATTATCAAACAATCATTAAAAATCGTCAAACAGTCATCAGTAAATCAATCATCGAACAACTGTCAAACAATCGTCAAACAACCATCAAATAATCATGAAAAATCTTCAAACAATAGTCAGTCAAATTATTATCAAACAAATATCCGTGCATCTGTTTTCCTATTTTAAATAAATCAAAAAAAGAGGTCGTAAAAGTGGGCATGGTAAAATTTTCTTAAATGTTTTTTTTAGTCCAAGTTAGGATTCTATAACTTGGACTAAAAAAAAACATTTAGAAACTTATCTCATGATATGCAATTTTAAAGAAAATGGGAATTTTATCACCATTTTTCAATTCCCAGGTCCTCGTTGGTCCATTTAAAAAAATTTCAAAAGCGAAAAACTATCATATAGTATGAAAATATCCACATTTAAAACTTTAATTAATTGGGTTAAAACGTTTTCATCTTATCATCCATATCTGTCATTTTTAATATTTGACTTATAAGGGAGCGGTCATGCCCACTTGAGATAAAAAAAACCAAGCCTATTTTACCCACCGGTCATACACATACAATCAAAATTTCTGAAAAATCGGTCATCCATATTTGTCATTTTTAATATTTGACTTATATGAGCTGGGTCACGTCCACTTAAGATTTAAAAAAACATCTTAGCCTATTTTAAAACCATACATAAACCAACATACTGTCAAAATTTTAAAATATCGGTCCGCACGGTCATCTATATATGTCATTTTTAGTATATAAGTTATATGGGAGGGATCACGCCTACTTGAGATTTCAGAAAAAAAAACTTGCTTATTTTAGTCACAGCTCACACCCTACCTCACTGTCTAAATTTTAGAAAAATCGGTCGGTTTGATCATCCATATTTGTAATTTTTAAATCTGATTTATATGGGAGGGATCACGCCCACTTGAGACTTAAAAAAATATCTGGCCTATTTTATCTATCGATCACACCTTAACATACTATCAAAATTTCAGAAAAATCGGGCCTCCCCGTCACCTATGTTTGTCATTTTTAATACATGACTTATATGGGAGGGGTCACGCCCACTTAAGATTTAAAAAAAACCTAGCCTATTTTAACCACCGGTCACACCATACATTTGACCATAGCTCTCACATAAGTCCAAATGACGGAAACAGCATAAATATATAAGTTTTGAGAAAATGTTTGTCTGATGGCAAAATTAGGCAAATATTTGCCTTTATACAGGAAAAAGAATACCTTTGACCTCAGTGGTAAATGGTATCGTATGATCGAGCTTGACCGACTATAGCACTTTCTTACTTGTTGTAGTATGTTTGGAATATTTTTATGCTTTGTCTGATACTTAAGTGATCCATCTTCGTCAATTTCAAACTTTCAATTGTAAAGAAAAATATTGGTTTTACAGATGTCGAATTCCAGTGCTAAACTTTTGAAACAACGAAATGGATAACCCTTTATATGGTGGCCGAATGGCATAAGAAATGAAGATCTACTAAACTCGACAAACCAATTCCCTGCTTCCACAGAGGTAAGTCAACGGATATGTCGGTGGATAGACCACACACTTCGAAGACCAATTACAAACATTGCTAGTTAAGCGCTTAGTTGGAATCCACAGGAAAGAGGCCGTAGTATTGCCAGAACATGTAGAAGATCAATTAATGCGGAGTTGCAAGCAACAAACTATTCATGGACTGATGTATGACTAACATCTCGCAATAGAGTCCGATATAAAAGGATGGTTGGGGCCCTAGGCTCCCCTGGAAATTAAGGATAGCAGAAGAAGAAGGTTCACTACATCGTAGCGAACCTTATATGTTGTAAAATAATTCAAAACTACATGTTTTGGCAAACAAACGGAAAAGTTTAGATAACAAATTTTATTAAACTTTTTAAAGAATAATTTATTTTGAAAAACCCTATGGGTATGTTACACAATATTTGCTTAAAAGCCTAAGTTTTCGATCGATATCGAATGCGGGGATTTAGCCCCAGATCATTACTTTAGTTTTTCGCATATAAACTCTCTACCTCTAAAAATAAGTTAAATTGTACTCAACCTTTAAAGCAGAGCACCATCCACATTTCTGTAATCCTTATTATTGAGCATATGCCGTTTGTTTATTTCAGTGTTTCTATCATCTTGGCATTTGTTTGGGTCCATTTCATGGGTTATAAATATTCATTAAAATTTCCTCATAGTTGAGGAAATTATTTTAAAATATCAATATGTCAGTCAATCGCTGCAGTGGGTCTTTGTTTTCCTTCCACATTTTCACGGTTGATTGTTTGTGTTTGTGTCGACCGTAAGTAAACCATCAACACCTGTATCGAGGCTGGGTTGTTAGGTTTTACGGTCTTAATAAATTTGTTGCTTCGAAAGTATGAGTATACATATTGTCAGCTAAAATTGAAAAGGTCTCAAGTACGAATTTATAAGAAATTTTTCAAAATTTTCTATTTTTATAGGAAATTTTTTAAAATTTCCTATTTTTTATAGGAAATTGTTAAAAAATTTCCTATAATAATAGGAAATTTTTGAAAAATTTCCAATAAAAATATGAAATTTTAAAAAAATTTTCTTATAAAAATAGAAAATTTTAAAAAGTTTCTTATAGGAAATTATAGGAAATTTTTCAAAAATTTCCCATTTTTATAGGAAATTTTTCAAAAATTTTCTATTTTTATAGGAAATTTTTTTAGGAAAAATAGGAAATTTTTCAAAAATTTCCTATTTTTATAGGAAATTTTTCAAAAATTTCCTATTTTTATAGGAAATTTTTCAAAAATTTCCTATTTTTATAGGCAATTTTTCAAAAATTTCCTATTTTTATAGGAAATTTTTACAAAATTTCCTATTTTTATAGGCAATTTTTCAAAAATTTCCTTTTTTTATAGGACATTTTTCAAAAATTTCCTATTTTTATAGGAAATTTTTCAAAAATTTCCTATTTTTATAGGAAATTTTTCAAAAATTTCCTATTTTTATAGGAAATTTTTCAAAAATTTCCTATTTTTATAGGAAATTTTTCAAAAATTTCCTATTTTTATAGGAAATTTTTCAAAAATTTCCTATTTTTATAGGAAATTTTTCAAAAATTTCCTATTTTTATAGGAAATTTTTCAAAAATTTCCTATTTTTATAGGAAATTTTTCAAAAATTTCCTATTTTTATAGGAAATTTTTCAAAAATTTCCTATTTTTATAGGAAATTTTTCAAAAATTTCCTATTTTTATAGGAAATTTTTCAAAAATTTCCTATTTTTATAGGAAATTTTTCAAAAATTTCCTATTTTTATAGGAAATTTTTCAAAAATTTCCTATTTTTATAGGAAATTTTTCAAAAATTTCCTATTTTTATAGGAAATTTTTCAAAAATTTCCTATTTTTATAGGAAATTTTTCAAAAATTTCCTATTTTTATAGGAAATTTTTCAAAAATTTCCTATTTTTATAGGAAATTTTTCAAAAATTTCCTATTTTCATAGGAAATTTTTCAAAAATTTCCTATTTTCATAGGAAATTTTTCAAAAATTTCCTATTTTTATAGGAAATTTTTCAAAAATTTCCTATTTTCATAGGAAATTTTTCAAAAATTTCCTATTTTCATAGGAAATTTTTCAAAAATTTCCTATTTTCATAGGAAATTTTTCAAAAATTTCCTATTTTCATAGGAAATTTTTCAAAAATTTCCTATTTTTATAGGAAATTTTTCAAAAATTTCCTATTTTCATAGGAAATTTTTCAAAAATTTCCTATTTTCATAGGAAATTTTTCAAAAATTTCCTATTTTCATAGGAAATTTTTCAAAAATTTCCTATTTTCATAGGAAATTTTTCAAAAATTTCCTATTTTCATAGGAAATTTTTCAAAAATTTCATATTTTCTTAGGAAATTTTTCAAAAATTTCCTATTTTCATAGGAAATTTTTCAAAAATTTCCTATTTTCATAGGAAATTTTCAAAAATTTCCTATTTTCATAGGAAATTTTTCAAAAATTTCCTATTTTCATAGGAAATTTTTCAAAAATTTCCTATTTTCATAGGAAATTTTTCAAAAATTTCCTATTTTCATAGGAAATTTTTCAAAAATTTCCTATTTTCATAGGAAATTTTTCAAAAATTTCCTATTTTCATAGGAAAATTTTCAAAAATTTCCTATTTTCATAGAAAATTTTTTAAAAATTTCCTATTTTTATAGGAAATTTTTTAAAAATTTCCTATTTTTATAGGAAACTTTTCAAATATTTTCTATTTTTATAGGAAATTTTTCAAAAATTTCCTATTTTTATAAGAAATTTTTCAGAAATTTAAAGTAAAATTTAAAAAATAAAATTTTTTAAATTTGCAAAAGTACATTCCTAATATTGTGGGATATTTTATTGTTGGCCTGATCTACTATCTACACTTTCATACTTGTTTGACTTTATTCTGTGCATTTAAGGTAACGTTACATGTGGAAACTCGATGTTAATGCAAAATACATGCATATAGTAATATATAAATACATATGTATAGGTATTTATACATATAAAGTGGTATTTTGGTTTAAATACAATTGGGGTTGAATTTTTTAGAACATGTAAAATTATTGCATATATTTAGGAATTGAAACTAATTAATGCCAAAATTGGTTAGATTACAAGGAATAATCTAAACAATGTTAAATAGATCTTAAATTTATTTGTGTATTATTTGGTTCAAAGTTTTAGAGAGAGTGCAAAATGGGTGAAGGTGAAAATAATTTAGGAATATCAAACAAATTTTTATATAATATTCTTTTGGTTTATATGTAACAACAACTTAAATTAATGCAACCCATAAAATTACATAAAAACTCCAGTGAATTTCGTGTTATTTGCAATGTAACGACTATTTAATATTACTGGCTTGTTAATATTTTCTTGTTATTTTTCATAAGGAAAATAGGTCAAGCGTAAAAAATACGTTAAAAAATTTGTTTAAATATGTTTATAATTTTTCTTAATTCTGGGGCCAAACTACCGCATTCGATATCGATCGAAAACACAGACTTTTAAGCAAATATTGTGAAGTATACTTTAGGGATGTTCAAAGTTACTTCGATGCAAAAAGTTTATTGAAATTTGGTATCCATTTTGATTCGTTTTTAAAAACATATAGTTCAATTAAAACTCTTTTACTATTAATCATATCTTTTGGCAAATAACTACAAAAAAAAAATATATAGTAAACTGAACATCTTTTAAATAATTTTGGTTATCCTTAAAGTATGCTATACAAATGTTTTGAAAATATCTAAGATTTCGATTTATATCGAATGCGGTAATTTGGGCTCTGATTAAGTTGAATGCAAAATACTCAATTTAGTACTCCGAGTAAGATCAGCAATAAGGTTTAAAGTTCATTTTACACCAATGCAGGTTATCACAAAGAAACGGCAAGACTAACTCCTAGAACCGAACAATCCAACAAAATGACTAATTCCTAGAACCGAACCATCAAACAAAATGACTTATGCCCAAAATCTGTCTTTTACAATCTCTATCTGATTTTCAATCTTAACGAACTGAATAATGTGCCTTTTCCTACTTTACCCAATTTCTTATCGATATTTGCGCTATACAAGTATTTTTCATTTTAATCGCAAAAATTTACAAAAAGTACAAGTTGGCAAAATTGATTTCAAACGGTTTCTTTTACAATTTTAATTGTCAATTCAAAAGCACAGAATGTCCTAATATTAAACTCTGTTTCTATTGAGTTTTTACAAATGCATAGTAACTCTTATTTAACCATTTGCTAAAAAAAACTCATAACTGGAAAAGGCAGGCTCTTGAACACGCGCTTTTCCTTTTCCCACTAAAATCGCTTTTTAATTTTGATTTTTATTTCATTTTACCCTACACCACCAAGGGAGTCAATGGTAGTTTCTAATGATGTTTGTAAGACATAGAAATTTTTCAAAAATTTCCTATTTTTATAGGAAGTTTTTCAAAAATTTCCTATTTTAATAGGAAAATTTTCAAAAATTTCCTATTTTTAAAGGAAATTTTTCAAAAATTTCCTATTTTTAAAGGAAATTTTTCAAAAATTTCCTCTTTTTATAGGAAATTTTTCAAAAATTTCCGCTTTTTATAGGAAATTTTTCAAAAATTTCCTAGTTTTATAGGAAATTTTTCAAAAATTTCCTTTTTTTATAAGAAATTTTTCAAAAATTTCCTTTTTTTATAGGAAATTTTTCAAAAATTTCCTTTTTTTATAGGAAATTTTTCAAAAATTTCCTTTTTTTATAGGAAATTTTTCAGAAATTTCCTGTTGATCCATTTCCTGTGGATCAAAAACTAGAAGTGTATCTAATTTTATTAAATTCTATTGAAAATAGCGTTTTATACATTGATAATAAAAATAAGTGAAAAAATGGGGGTCCAAGGGAGGCAACCCAAGGAGTTGATGGCTTTCAACCAAAACTAGGAAAGCACTTTTTTGGGTCAAATACTAGAGTTGAGCAGATTTTTATGAAATTGTGGTGAAAATTGCGGGTTATACATTGAGAAGAAAAATAAGTGAAAAAAATGGGAGTCCAAGGGAGGTACCCGAAGGAGTTGACGGATTTTAACCAAAATTATTTGTTATAGGAAATTTTTCAAAAATTTATTTTTTGTATAGAAAATTTAAAAAAAATTCAATTTTTTTTTTAAAGAAATTTTTCAAAAATTTCCGTTTTTTATCGGAAAATTTTCAAAAATTTCCTTTTTTATAGAAAATTTTTTAAAAATTTCCTTTTTCTATCTTAAATTTTTCAAAAATTTCCTTTTTCTATCTTAAATTTTTCAAAAATTTTCTTTTTTTATCGGAAAATTTTCAAAATTTTCCTTTATTATAGGAAATTTTTCAAAAATTTTCTATTTTGATAAGAAATTTTCAAAAATTTCCTATTTTTATAGGAAATTTGTCAAAAATTGCATTTTTTATAGGAAATTTTTCAAAAAATCTCCTTTTTTTATAAGAAGTTTTTCAAAAATTTCCTATTTTTATAGGAAATTTTTCAAAAATTTCCTATTTTTATAGATAATTTTTTTAAAAATTTCCTTTTTTGTATAGGAAGTTTTAAAAAAATTTCTTTTTTTTATAGGAAATTTTTCAAAACCTTCCTTTTTTATAAGAAAATGTTTAAAAAATTTCTTTTTTTTATAGGAAATTTTTCAAAACCTTCCTTTTTTATATGAAAATTTTTCAAAAATATCCTTTTTTCATAGGAAATTTTTCAAAATTTTCCTTTTGTCATAGATAATTATTTAAAGATTTATTTTTTTTAAAGGAAATTTTGCAAAAATTTCCTTATTTTTATAGGAAATTTTTCAAAAATTTACTTTTTTTGTAGGAAATTTTTAAAAATTTCCTTTTTTTACAGGAAATTTAAAAAAAAATTCTTTTTTTATAGGAAATTTTTTAAAAGTTTCCTTTTTTATAGGAAATTTTTCAAAAAGTTCTTTTTTATAGGAAATTTGTCAAAAATTTCCTTTTTTTATAGGAAATTTTTCAAAAATTTTCGTTTTCTTAGGCAATTTTTTTTAAATTTCCTTTTTATGTCGCTAACCTATTGTCGGACCTGATTGACTTGAAAAACTTTTTTATTATTTGTGATTTTTTCTATTTAATTTGTACAACTCTTGTTTTAAACAAACGATTCAATTCGTTTGTTTTTTTTAACAATTTTTCATTTTTTTCGAGAGCCAGGCATAAGACGGGAAAATGTTGAGAATATTAAGTGTAATTTGAAGATTTGTTAGAAATAAGAGAACAAAATTTAATATTAAATAAATCCTAATTGCTAAACGACACTTTTTCAAGTTCTAGGGAATAAAACATTTATTGTTAAGAGTTTTCGACAAGATTAGAAAAACAAAAACAAAAATGATGACTATTTGAAAAAATAATTTTGATTGTTTGGTTGTTGGTAAAGTAGACAATAAATTTTTGTTTATTTGAAGGGATAAAATTCTTTAATTCTTACTTTTTTATTGTTGTTGTTGGGAGGATTAAAAACAATATACGCAAACACGCTTTTCTTTTATTTTTTTTTTTTAGGGAAATCTAAACAATTTAAACTTGAAATATTTAATCTTCTGTCATTTCTTTTGTTGAAAATGCAAACAAAATTTTATTATATGTGTGTCACATGCAAGTGTTCAGATGAAAAATTATTTGAGTTACATTTTGGTATTATAACTTACTACGAGTACAATTATAAGGGGATATTTAAGTTTTAAATGAAAATATGAGACAAGTTAAAAGTATTTTAATATCTCATACCACCTGAGGTGTTTGCATTACAACATTCGTCAAATAAAATGTGAAAGTGTATAACAGTTTTTATATGAAAGGGCTGAGCTTAGATATTAAAGACTGTCCCGCTTTTTGATAGGAATATTTTTTTGACATAACCATATTTCATGTATATTCTATGTATTTATCCATGTATTTTATCATAAATGGCACAATTCTCGTTTTCAATTTTGCTTGTGTTTTCTGTTAAATAGATGATCATAACTACTGACATTTAACAGTGGGTGACACAGTGCACTATGGTATTCCTGCTGCAAAAAAGGCATTTTTTGAATGTCAATTTTCAAAAATCTAATAATGAAATTTTATAGAGAAGAATCTGACAATGAAAAATCTATATTTTTTTTTAAAGATTTGGATATATATATATATATATATATATATATATATATATATATATATATATATATATATATATATATATATATATACATATATAGAAAAATCGGTTGAAGTCAGCTGAATATTGTGTAACAAAAATTGATGGTAAAATTATTGAAATTTAAAGACTTATGTATCAAAGAAAGCAAAAGCAAAATGTAGGTATCAATTTTATTTAAATTTGAGATCTTGTTTTTGTTTAAAAGCAAAAAAAGTTTATTGCATACGTAGTTTGGGAGATATAAACGCATCAAAATTGTCCTATAAAATTTAGCATTGGCAGTTTTCGTTGGAGAAAAAGCCAGTTAGCTCGGTTTACCTTCGTGCTCTCAGTATAATTAAATGAAAGGCAAAAGGCTTTTCTATTGAATTGGCTAAAAAAAATTCAGCAACTTTTGGCAATGTTTTGAAAAAATTAAAATTTAGTAAAAAGGAAAGTAATATTGCTTATAATAAGAAAGCATTGCATACCTTCAGGCTTAAATTTTAATCAGATTACGGTTATTAATCCTAACATTAGTTCAAATTACATTATCTTAGGATTTACGAAATACCTCTACGAGTCTACGAATTTCAATAAAAACTAGTAAGAAAGTGCTATAGTCAGTCAAGCCCGACCATACGATACCCTTCACCACTAAGGTCAAAGGTGTTATTTTTCCTGTATAAAGACAAATATTTGCTAAATTTTGCCATCATACAAACATTTTCTCAAAACTTATATATTTAAGCTGTTTTCGTCTTTTGGACTTATATGAGAGCTAGGGTCAAATATGGACCGATTATCTCGAAATTTGGCAAATTGATTACAGTTGTTACAAAAAATATGTGTGCAAAAAATTAACTTAAATTTTGCATTATCGTCAGACTTACGAGCGTTTTAGTGATTTTTGTCTCATTTAGTGAGTTTTGCCAGAAGAGTTTGTATGGGAGCTATGGTCAAATATGGACGGATTTCAATGAAATTTGGTACAGTGATTTTAGTTTCCATAAGCAGTATTTTATTTAAATTTCATGAAAAAATATTGATATTTGTGACCAATATATCAATTCCGGGAAGTGGGACCTATGGGAGGTACCATAAATAATAGACCGATTGACGAATTTCAATAGCCATGGTAACATTATCAAAAAAATGATCTGTGCCAAATTTCATCAAATTATCTTAAGATTTGCGACCTGTAGTTTGATTACAAGGTTTACATGGGGGTCGAGCCAGACGGACGGACGGACATCGCTAAATCGACGAAAGTGATTCTAAGCCTATTGGTATACTAAGAGACAAATATTTCCATGCGTTACATACATCAGCACAAACTTATAATACCCTTTCCACCTATGGTGGTGAAGGGTATAAAAAAGTAAGGAATATTGCTTTAGATAAAAAATCATTGCATACCTTCAGGCTTAAATTTTTAATCAAATTGCAGTTATTAATCCTAACATTAGTTCAAATTACATTATCTTTAGATTTACGAAGTACCTCTAGGAGTCTACGAATTTCAATAAAAATTAGTAGAGTTCTTTTTTGGATCAACTAATAGGCATGTGACGAATTTCACTAAATTTTATTTAAAAGTAAGCCCTATTCATTGAGAATAAAAAAAGTGACAAAATAGGAGTCCAAGGCAGGTACCCCAAGAAGTCTACGGATCTTAACCAAAATTAGTAGAGTTTCTTTTAGGATCAAAAAATAAGAGTGTACCGAATTTTATCAAATTCTATTGAAAATTGCGGGTAATACATTGAGAAGGAAAATAAGTGAAAAAATGGAGTTCCAAGAGAGGTACCCCAAGGAGTCATTGGATTTCAACCAAAATTAGTACAGCTTTTTTTTGGATTGAAAAATAAAAGTGTTCTAAATTTGATCAAATTCTGTTCAAAATTGCGGTTTATACATTGAGAAGAAAATAGATGAAAAAATGTGGGTCCAAGGGAGGTACCCCAAGGAGTAAACATATTTCAACCAAAATTATCAGAGCTCATTTTTGGATCAAAAAATAGAAGTGTATCTCATTTTATCAAATTCTATTGAAAATAGCGTTTTATACATTGATAATAAAAATAAGTGAAAAAATGGGGGTCCAAGGGAGGCAACCCAAAGAGTTGACGGATTTCAACCAAAACTAGTAAAGCTCTTTTTTGGGTCAAATAATAGAATTGAGCAGATTTTTATGAAATTGTGGTTGAAATTGCGGTTTATACATCGAGAAGAAAAATAAGTGAAAAAATGGGGGTCCAAGGGAGGTACCCGAAGGAGTAATTTTTTTTCTTATCTATATATATATATAAAAATAAAAAAGTGTAGCAAATTTCATGGTTGTAGGGTCACATATTCTATTTCTTGCTGTTATATGAATGAAGAAATATCACTGTGCGGTGTACTGACGAAGTCCATTTAGGGCCAGAAAATGCGGCACTCCACACTGCATATTGTTTTTACAGTATTCCTACTTATAATTAATTTCATTTAAAAATCATATATGTATTTCAAACAAAATTTATGACATGAGCCTC